>CATIWR010029944.1:0-31639 GCA_949677035.1 Omphalea diandra | reverse complement strand
CCAATTAAGGTATATTCTTAGGCTATTCCACCTTAGTAAGGCTTATAGAGTATTTAATAAGAGTTGAATGGTGGTTGAAGAATCTATGAATATTGTTTTTGATGAATCTAGTAAACTTGATATTGGGAAAGGTGTTTTTATTGATGATCTTATAGGTGACTTTGAAAAATTAGAGTTGGAAGACACTATAAGAAGAGAGGATAAAGATAAGGAAGGAGGTGAATCATCAAAAGTAGATGAGGAACCACAACATCAGCAAAAAGATGAGCCAAGTCAAGATCTACCTAAAGATTGGAGATTCTCTAAGGATCACCCCAAAGATTTGATTATTGGTGATACTTCTAAGGGTGTAAGTACTAGATCACAACTTAATCTTTTAGATAATAATCTTGCTTTTGTTTCTCAATTTGAACCAAAATCAATTGATAGGGCTCTTAATGATGAAAGTTGGTTGCTTGTTATGCAAGAGGAACTCAAACCAATTTGAGAGAAACAAGGTATGGGAACTTGTCCCTAGGCCTAAAGAATACTCTATTGTAGATTGCAAATGGGTGTTTAGGAACAAGTTAGGTGAGCAAGGTCTTATCACAAGAAATAAAGCTAGATTAGTTGCTAAGGGATACAAGCAAGAGAAAGACATAGATTATGATGAGATTTTTGCCCCCGTTGTAAGATTAAAGGCCATTAGAATTTTAAGTTTTTTCAAATGGATGTAAAAAGTGCATTTTTGAATGAAATTATTGAGGAGGAAGTCTATGTTGAACAACCTCCTAGTTTTGAGTCACATTGTTTTCCCAATCATGTTTTTAAATTGAACAAAGCCTTATATGGATTGAAACAAGCTCAAAGAGCTTGGTATGAAAAACTTAGTTTATTCTTTTTGAAAAATGATTTTGAAAAAAGAAAGGTGGACACCACATTATTTGTTAAAAAGCACAAGCATGATATACTAATTGTATAAATTTATATTGATGATATCTTTTTTGGTGTTATTAATGAGTCTCTTTGTGAGGATTTTGCTAAGTGTATGACTAGAGAATTCGAAATGAGCATGGTAGGAGAGCTCAAGTTGTTTCTTGGTCTACAAATCAAGCAAACCAAAGAAAGGATCTTCATCAACCAAGCCAAATACACAATGGAGATACTCAAGAAATTTGGCATGGATGGTTGCAAAGTAGCCAAAACCCCTATGAGTGGTACCATCAAGTTAGACAAAGATGAATTAGGTAAGACAGTAAATGAAAAGAGATATCAAGGTATGATTGGATCTCTACTTTATCATACTACTTCTAGGTTGGATATCATGTTTAGTGTATGTAAGTGTGCTAGGTTCTAATCCTCTCCTAAAGAGTCTCATTTAAATGTTGTTAAAAGAATTTTAAGTATTTGCATAACACAATTCACTTAGGGTTATGGTATCTTAGGGATTCATCCTTTAGTCTTATAGAATATTTAGATGCGGATTATGCGGCTAAATTATTAGATAGAAAAAACACTTTCAGGACTTGCCAATTTATAGGAGAATGCCTAGTATGTTGGTTTAGCAAAAAGCAAGTATCGGTTGCCTTATCCACCGCAGAAGCCAAGTATATTATTACGGGTTGCTGTTGCACCCAAGTCCTTTAGATGAAACAACAATTGAAGGATTTTGGCAAAGTGATTGATCACATTCCTATTAAATGTGATAACACTAGTACTATTAATCTCTTTAAGAATCTCATCCAACACTCTAAGTGTAAACACATAGATATTAGACACCATTTCCTTAGAGATCATGTCTAAAAGGGTGAAGTTGTGTTAGAGTTTATTGACATAATTCATCAACTGACAAATATTTTTACTAAACCTCTCAATGAAGAAAGATTGAACTTTATTAAGAAAAAATTGAGAATGCTTGATGGAAGCCCCCTAAAGTGAAAATTTGATCTTATGTATGATTGTTATGTGTGTTGATTGTTATTTTTTTTATTTGTGATTATTATATGTGTTAATTGGGATGTCTTAATTTTAATTGCAATTGTGATTTTTCTATAAAACATTGCATAAATTAAGCATCAACATAGTGAAGTGGATCATAATTTTTCAAAACTTACTTTTCCATCCTTATCTTTGCTGACTCATAATTCGCGATTGCTATCACCTATTCACGGTCGTGAATTACAAGTCCAAGTCATCCGTCTATCAAATATCAAATCGCGGTCGCGAGAATCTAGCTCCATTGCGAATTTTGGTCAAGAATTTAAATTTTTGACCATTGTAGCACGTATTCCTGAGGATAATTTGTCTATTACTCACATTTTTTGAAAATCGCAATTGCGATCCATGAATTCACGGGCGCTAATTTGAGTAACTGCCAAGCCATTAAGAGATTTGATTACCAACCATTTTCAACTTTTCATCAATGCGTTTCTAGCCGTTTACAGAGACCCCAAATGGCTATAAATACCCCCTAAAACAGTAACATCCTCACTTCACTTCCAACATCAAATTCTCTCTCTCTCAAAATTCTCTCATCCTCTTAAAATCTCTCAAACTCCTCCCACCTAAGAAAATATCCAGAGCAGACAAAGGCAAGGCCATTGCCCAACCTTTAGCCCATCTTGCTCTTTACCTAATGAAAGGTATTGTCAAAGAGGAGAAAAACCACTACAAAGCAAACTCCTCCAAAACAATCATCCCCAACAAAATCCCTTCAACTTTCCTACTAGAGACTTTTGGGCTTAATGATGAAATTCACGCATTCCTCTCAAACTTGGGCTGGATCAAGTTTATCTTTTGGGATGAACCCGGATATGAAGAAGTGGTTTAAGAATTCATGTGCACGGTACAACTCAGTCGTAAAGCAGATTCACGAGCGGGCCAATATGGGTGAGTTTTTTAAGCTTTTGATGACCCCTAGTTCATTACTTTTAACTAACTTTCCTCATTTTTCAACTTTTAAGTCGAATAACACATACCTTTCATCATCTCCGCACTTGACATTATTTACTCCAAGTTTTGGTCGAAAATCTCAATTGAAACTAAACACAACCCTAGAACCTCCTTGGCCAAACACATTAAAACCTTACCACTTTGGATTCTTTATCATATCATCACCTTCTCAATTAATGCTAGAGGTGATGGAAATGAAAAAGTATCACAAAAGGACATAGCATTTCTTTTTTGCTTTGTCAAGAATAAGCCAATCCAAACCAGTAGGTGTCTTGTGGATCAATTAATCCATATGAGCACTAAGCCTAAAAGTCAATTCCTTCTTCCATCCCACATCACAACTATATATTGATATGTAGGAGCTCTTAATGAGGATAACAAAAAGTTCCTCACTAAGAACTTCTACCATCATAAAACTTTCTTGATCTCACCTATCTCATCAATGCCAAAACAATTCACTCGAACACTTATGCCTACACTTTGGGTGCAATTGGTACTAAAAAGATGGAGTCCTCCCAAGCCTCAAAAAGGAAGAGACTAATTATTGAAGAAGGAGCTCCATCCATCCCTCTTCAACCAAAGCCTAAGGCAAAACCCTCACTTGCTACCATCAATAACAAATTGGATAAGTTAATGAGGATGATGAAAAGGGGATTTTTGTTCCTCTTTCATCTTCATAGTGATATGGTAGACCTGCAAGAGAAGTTAAGAGTCCCTCATTGCCATCTTATAAACTTCACTGAGTTTGATGATACTCATTAAGAAGAAGGCAATGATCAAGTGGAGGATGGAGATGAGGCTGAAGGTGAAGTCCTTAGTTATGATGAAGACTTTTCTAGAGATAATGATGATTCTCCTACTTTCTAGTTTATGATCTCTTTTGTATCTTTCTTTTATGTAAAAGATGTGATCCCACAAAACTTTTTTTATAAATTTATATATAAAAGTTGTTTCTTTGATGGAATTCTATGTTATGTGATTGCTTTATTTCAAATTTTTTTGTGCATTTGCTCCCTATGATTACTTGTCTATTTATGCATTTGATCTTTTTCCCTTCTACCCTATTTTTGAACTTGCTAAAGGGTGAGAAATAGATTCTATAATGAATCAAAGGGGAGAGAAAAATAATAGCATTAGTTGAGGAGAGCATAAAAGCATCATACTTAGAATTTTTTAGCCTTGAAGTCATACTTAGAAAGATTCACTAAAATTTCTAGGTTTACTAAAAGATTGTAAGTATACATTGAACAAATTACCGCTCCAACTTCACATTCATGCATTATTTTCCCTTAGGATCAATCTAAGTTGTCAAAATAAAAAAAGGGGAGATTATTGGACTAGGTTGGTTAACCCTAAGTCTTAGACCTCTTTTGATCTTGACAAAGGAGACTGATCAATTCTAATGTTTCCATTAAGTGTTGTTTTGCAAAATTAAGTTAGACTTTCAATTAGAAGTTGGATGGATTTCACAATCTTCAAGGAGAAAAAGTTCATCAAAATTTGTGGTTAGTGATTTGTAATTCATAACCGCGACTTAGTTCAAGACAGGATGAAATTAGGCCAGACAGATTCGCGGGCATTGTCACTGTCGCAACTCATCCAAAGATGGAAGTATTAAAGTCATAGATGAATTCGTGGTAATTATCGCGCCTTAGTCATGATCGCGACTTTCATAGTGATTGAAGATGGAATCAAGTCCACAACCACAACATGCCAAGTGTCCTAAGTATTTGTTGAAGAACAAAATTTGTGAGGGCGACATTATGGGTAGTGACTGCGATTCATGAAGATAAAAATTCTCCTTCAAATAGAATAGTTTGTTTCTCAGTCACACCCTGTACAAGGACTGATCACGACTGTGAAGTTTATAAGTCGTTAGAAAGCAACAACTATATTTTTTTGATGGACCAATAGGGAGCTGACACATGGACTAGCCATTAGGCACAAATAGGGTTTTTTGTAGCAATTTTTGGCTCTCGTATGAAAATTGGAATATCGTGACCGCGAATCTTCAGTAGTGACTGCGACTCTCTTCTGACATGTAATTAATACAGAATTTGCCTAGCAAGTCTTGAAGATTTGATGAGTTTCATAGTCTAACATCTCTTTGGTGGGTATGAGCTATAAATACTCCACCAAATAGATGTAAATGCAGGAGAACTCATTAACTTGTAACCAAACTCTTGCAAATTTGCTTCTCATTATTTCAATTCTTCTTTATGCTTTAAGTGATTGTTTGGTATGAGCATTAAACACCAATTGTAAAAGGTTTTAGTGAGCCTATAAAAACACTTAAAAAAAGGTTTTAGTGTGAGCCTATGAAAACACTTGAGAGAGGTTTTTTAGTGTGAGTCTAACGTCTCTTTGATGGGTATGAGTTATAAATACTCCGCCAAACAGATGTAAATGTAAGAGAATTCATTAACTTGTAACCAAACTCTTACAAATTTGCTACTCATTCTTTCAATTCTTCTTTATGCTTTAAGTGATTATTTAGTGTGAGCATTAAACACCAATTGTAAAACGTTTTAGTGAGCCTATAAAAACACTTAAAAAAGGTTTTAGTGTGAGCCTGTGAAAGCACTTGAGAGAGATTTTTTAGTATGAGTCTAACATCTTTTTGGTGGGTATGAGCTATAAATACTCCACCAAACAGATGTAAATGCAAGAGAATTTATTAACTTGTAACCAAACTCTTACAAATTTGCTACTCATTCTTTCAATTCTTCTTTATGCTTTTAAGTGATTGTCTGGTGTGAACATTAAACACTAATTGTAAAAGGTTTTAGTGTGAGCCTATAAAAACACTTGAAAAAGGTTTTAGTGTGAGCCTATGAAAACACTTCAGAGAGGTTTTAATGTTTTTAGCTTTTAGTGCCTTCTTACATGTAATTATTTAGGCTAGTCCTCAACCTTTTTACTTTTTAGGCATTATACTTGTCATTCCTTATATTGATAGTCTTGATCATTAAGATTCTAAGCATTTTGAGTGACCTTGTAGGATTCTTACTTCAAAAAAATATTGGTCTTTGCTTATATGATTCAACTACTATGATTATTTATCAATGATTTTTATATTATGATAGCCTTGTTGACTTGATTTGCCATTTTGTCATTATTGTCCCTATTTTCTTGCTTGCCTACTTATTTTGTACCACTTATTACTTTTTAAAGTGACATAACCTTTATGAAGATCAATAATCTATAACTCCAATTACTTTTTGGTTCTAAAGGCTTTCCTAATGTGTGAACAATTGCATCACAATAATAGGATTACTCAAATTCTTTGCTCTCATTCAAGTCCATAAACCTAGGAGTTATAACATTGTCATGCATGTCTTGCTATCATCTACATAATCGGGATATACTATTTTAGATTATCTCTGCAGATCAATATTGAGGTCTATGCTAAAATGCTTCAAAGGGATTATATAAGGAATTTACTAGGGTTCATCCCTATTTTAAAAGGGATAATACCTTTATACAGTCTAACATCATCACTAGGGCTTTAAAGGCTACTGATGGTAGCCCTAATGAGAAGGTTGGCTAAGTGGATTATTGCTTCCTCCTCTATGGCCTTTCCAACACTTTATTCTTGACGCTCAAAGACCTAATAAAGATATACTTACTACATACTCTAGGGGAACTACATCAAGCAGGTCATTTTTAATTTAGGGGTTTGCCTCGGTAGCCTCTCTCTATTTGTTCTTGGACAGTTGATGTAATGGGTTGTCATATATGAACAATGCTTAGTTGATACTTGAGGTATGAACCTTCACGCTTACTTTTTCCTTAACTACTAATTTTATGTACACACTTAATGGACTAACTTCTTTTTTATGTGCTTAGGCCATCAAATTGAAACATGTAGACGGTAGCAACCTTTCATCCAATTTGGATTTCTATCGATTTTATAGGTGAAAGGTGACCCGAAATGTAATGAATACCATTATGACCTATCATGCTTGTTTGAGTGAGCTTTTAATATGACAAAGTATGCATTCTTGCATGCATATTTATAAGATAAGTTTTAATGCATACTTATAATGCTTTATTTGTTCCTATTCTACAACTTTAACTTGGTTAGTGCAAACCCTTAAATACATGAAGTGAGGAGCTAGTAAAGGTTGAGGGATGATCGTACCTTTTGGAGTGGTACCTCAATCAGAGGATGTTCCTCTAGAAAAAAGGTTTTGACATGCATTCAGTGTCATAGGATCTTCCAACATATATGTTTTAGCGTGTAAAGTTTGATGCTATGTTGGAGAGGTGCTGATTGGTATGCCCAAAAAGAAGTTGGTGTCTAGTGTCGTTGGATACTAGGGATGGATGGATGATTCACTTCTAAGCATTATCCTAGTGCCATTAGTTCATCTTCGATCCTTCCTTCACCATGGTGAGCATTAGGGAATGGTGCTTCACATAGAGTGAAAGGGACAAGAGTTCGATCAAAGAGAGTGTCTTCATAGTTGTTATAGGTGGGGAGCCATAAAAAAGCTTGTTAAGGGTCTGTTGCTTTGGGATGGTGATTAAAGGTGAGTTAGATCCCTTTTTGGATAACATGGTAGAGTTTTGTCACTCTAGTGCGATGAGTACTTTCCTAGCATTGGAGTTGACATGTTCCTCTTACACCTTTGCTCTGGAAGGTGCCACCTATGTAAGTTTCTTATATCTTTAGTACTTATGTTATTATTCCATTATTCTTTATTTACTGATTCGAAATTATTTTTATACAAAATTCCTAGGTTTACATTGAACATTTAGTTGACTTGATAATGGCCCTAAAGATGACATACACACGTCATGCTAGGGAGCTACATGTAACAAGTTAGCTAAGTATAAACACCTAAATCTCTTATTTCTTCTTATCATTCAAAAAAGAGACCATCTAGAGGGACGATGAGTTATGAAAAGTGTGAGTAGGGTTGGCTTGTGTGCAAGCGTGCGTTGAGGAGCTAGATGCAAATAAGAACAATGATAAGGATAAGGAGTAGGAGTACCTTCGTGTCTTCTTATTATCATAGTAACTTGTGTTACATGTCATTGCTATCTTATTCGTATGCATTCCCTATTGCCCCTATTATTCACAAAAAATATAAATTTAAAATAAAGAAAAACTACCATAATTATGCCTCTACCATTAGTGGTTTGTATAGACCATTAGGTTATTTGTATAGATAATTATTTGTTTGTAAAGACATCTAACCAGCTTTGTATAGATAATTTTACTATTCACACAAAAGTCATCCACTATCACCTAGAACCTGTTATTATCCTCTTCTTTCTTAATTTATGTGTGGACATTAACCATTTTTGAACTAGACAACATGGTTAAATAGTTTTTTAAAATACTTCATGCCTCATATTATGCTTTCTTTCTTAGTTAGGCTTCTAAGCTTTATGTTATTTTTCTTTTATCAAGCTCAATCTAGAATTTTTACGTGTGGCTTATAACTTTGAGAATCTATCTAGCCATTTTTTTTCATTTTAAAGATAAAAAGAGATATCCCTATTATTCGAAGAGTTTGGGGCCATCTTGGATTGCCATATTTTGGGCTTCAATAAAGTTACTCTTAGATGCTTGGATTACTTGCATTTCTTCAAGAAGATAGAGCTTTTTGATTTTCCTCATGATAAGGTGCCATTACATACTTTAGTGGGAGGATAAGGTGTTGTTTTGCTCTTTACTTACCACGTATCCTTATAGAAGTGGTTCTAGCATAACCTAGGCTTAGATTTTGTTAGCCTTCTTGATGGGTGAGTATTTATTTCGTAGAGTTAATGACGAGGTAAATTTTAAGGCCCTCAATCTTATAGAGGATATTGAGCTTAGGTAAGACTTTGGTGGGTATGGATAGAGTTGCCTTAGGCATCTGCTAGTCTTTCTAAGGGAATCTCTTACTTTTTCACGTATGCCTCTCTTACAACCTTATTTATTTATTTATTTTCCCTTTATTCTATTTATTTTTTCTATATTTTATTTTTCAATCTAATTTTTACCTAATTGCCCTTATTGATTTTCAATCTAATAAATGGCTCAATTTTACCCCGATTGTTTTTTCCTTTTTTTTGATCCAATAAGCTTTCTTTTTCTTTCTTCGTTTAGATTTGGTTATAGAAGAGACTGAGTTTGTTAAAGGCCCCACTAGAAAGGTAATAGTATACTTTTTGTAGTATCATTAAAACCATTACTTGCTAAGACTCGCTTTTTCTATAACAAGTGGATCGAGTGGCTATCTTGCATCTCAAACCATGACATCCACTAGATGTGCTATTGGTAGAGATTGACACTCTAAGGACTTATAATGGTTATGATCACATTAATTATCTTGCATCTATCTTCTGGCACTTTTTATGATCCTCTTCTAGTTTGACACAAATTCCAAAGTTTGTAAGACTTAGTGGGTTTCCCTCCTTTCTTCATAAAGGTACCACTTTATGAGTGCCTTGACTTTTGCAATTGCACTCAAACGAGTGGAATCTTTCTTACGATTATCATCTTTTATTGATCATCAAAGGATTGAAATGATGAGGGTCATACATTGGTATAACCCCTATCAATGTCACATGGTGGGGTCATTAGGGGATCCATAGAAAGGCCTCTTAGAGAGTAAAAGCCTTTTTTATCATCAAATGGACAACAAAAGGCCATGGTGGGATATTGCTTTGGTACCACCCTTAAGCTTGACTGGAGTTACAACCCAATTTTGGTATAGGTAAAATTCAGAGTAAAAATGGATTCTAATAAGCTAATTAGAAAGCCCAATCCATCTTAACCCTATCAAATATCAAGTTTGGGAATTAGGTATGGCATGAGGAAAAGTTTTTAAACTCCCCAAATCACCTGGATTTAAAGATTTGACCTTCGAGCATCTTTGGTTCACATTAATAATTTTAACCATATTATTATCTAGTCTAATTTAACGATACTAAACCATTCATCTAATGCATCTCATATCAAGCATAACATCAATGCATTACAATCATTCCCTATGGAAAGGGGGATATATATGTGATTTCTAATGAAAAGTGTAAACATGCATAATCATTAATGTGTGTGTGTGTGTGTGTGTAATACGCAAGGTATATGCATCTCAATCTATCAAGAAAAAAACATATGTTAGTATCAAACCCATATCAAAATGGAAACTTAAACTACCCAAAATTCTAATGGTGCTATTAACCTAACAAATACCTTATCCCAATTATGGATTATAAACATATCATACACTAAGTCAAGGAACCTAAGCATAGAATCTATGTCTAACATGTATATGACAATAACAAAGTAACATGGTAAATTAACATGTGGCATAAATATAGGTTAGCATGAACAATATTAATACATAATTCATAAATGTACAAAATCCATATAAAGGACAGGAGGGAGGCCTAGAGAAAAGGCTAAAGTCACCATTTTAGAGTAATAGGATCATTGGATCCTCTTCCATGAATGCTTCAAAAGAGGTAGAGCATCCTAGTAATACCTGTAACTATCAATGAATCTAGGATATCAAAATAATTAAAAAAAGATTCACGTAAGGCCATGATCATGCAGTATTCACTAAACATGAAAGAAAATAAAGGTGGGGTCCATTAAGTAAGAATGGTCTCTCCCTTATTTTACTAAGAATAACCCAAAATGAAAATGGTGGAACTACACAATCTAGTGGCCTAGCCACTCCTTCTCCATAGTGTTGCAGATAAGAATACATAAAAATGATTAACCAACATAAATAAACATTAACACAAGTAGGGTTAAAAGGTCATTGGGAATGTGCCTTTCCCTTTTTCTGCTCTTGTGGCTTTCTTTGGGGCCATTTAAGAATGAAGAAAGATTTAAAGGTTTTTGAGCGTAAGGAAGAATAGAGATGAAGAGTTTTAGTAGGAATGAATAGAAACATTATTTGAGGAGTTTATATAGGCCAAGACAGGGGGTGAAAATGGCAAAAAATTATCACAAATGCATTAAATGAAAGAGTACCATTAGTTGGCAATCAAATCACTTAAATGCAGGGCGGTTACCTAAAGTCGTGACCGCTACTGAAAAGTCACAATCGCTATTCTAAAAAATGTGAGTAACGGACAAAAAAATCTTCGAAAAATGGCTCATTCAATAATAAAAAATTTTAAAATTTGAACAGATTCACGGTCGGGAATAAATGTCGTGACTGCGAATTAATGGTTGACAGTTGAATGATGAGTGCTTGTAATTCGCGACCGTGAACCAAGGAAAAATGACCACAAATTACAAGTTAGAAAAGATAACTATGAAATGATAAGACTTGACTTTTTAAGTTGTGATCTATTTAATATATTGATGTCTAATTTATTCAAATTGACATAAAGAGGCACAATTGCACACTAAATTAAGACATCTAAAGAAATAACTATGACATATATCACACAAACCAATCATTCAGTAAGAAATAATGCAACAAACAAAAAGCATTTTAGAAGGATCTAACTTTTTACTTCAGGTAGTTTCCATCAAGCGTTGCCAACTCTCTCTTAATGAAGTTTGTCCTTTCTTCAGTGAGAGGCTTTGTGCAAATGTCCGCAATTTGATGATTTGTGTCTATAAATTCTAAGACAACATCACAATTTTTGACATGATCTCTTAGAAAATGATGCCTAATGTCTATGTTTGCTTCTTAAGTGTTGGATGGGATTTTTGGAAAGATTTATTACACTACTATTGTCACATTTGAAAGGAATGTGATCAACAACTTTGCCATAATCCTTTAATTATTGTTTGATCTAAAGCACTTGGGTGCAACAACAATCCGCAGCTACATATTCAGCTTTAGGGATGGATAAGACAATTGAAACTTGCTTCTTTACTAAACCAAGACACTAAACACTCTCCTATGAATTGGTAAGTTCTTGAAGTGCTTTTTCTATCTAGAAGACTACCAATATAATCTACATCCGAATAACTTATGAGGCGAAATGAAAAATATCTAGGATACCATAAACCTAAATGCAATGTGCCATGTAAATATTTGAAAATCCTTTTAATAACATTTAAATGAGATTCTTTGGGACAAGATTGAAACCTAGTACACATGTATACACTAAACATTAGATCAGGACCAGAAGCAGTAAGATAGAGTAGAGAACCAATCACACCTCGGTATCTCTTCTCATCAATCAACTTACCCTATTCATCCTTATCTAATTTAATGGTAGCACTCATTGGTATTTTTATTACTTTACATCTTTCCATAACAAATTTCTTGAGAATGTCCTTTATGTATTTGGCTTGGTTGATGAAGATCCCTTCTTTGGTTTGCTTGATTTGTAGACCAAGGAAAAACTTGAGCTCTCCCATTATGCTCATCTCAAATTTCCTAGTCATACATTTAGCAAAATCCTCACATAAAGATTCATTAGTAGCACCAAAAATGATATCATCAACATAAATTTACACTATTAGTATATCATGATTATGCCTTTTAACAAACAAAATTATGTCAACCTTCCCCTTTTCAAAATCATTTTGCAAAAGAAAAGAACTAAGCCTTTCATACCAAGCTCTTGGAGCTTGTTTCAAACCATATAATGTTCTATTCAATTTAAAAACATAATTTGGAAAACTATGTGATTCAAAACCAGAAGGTTGTTCAACATAAACTTTCTTCTCAACAACACCATTTAGAAAATCACTTTTGACATCCATTTGAAATAGTTTGAAATTCATATGACATACATATGACAAAAGAATCCTAATGGCCTCTAACTTTGCTACGAGGGCATAGGTTTCATCATAATCAATGTTTTCCTCTTGGTTGTAACCTTTAGCAATCAATCTAGCCTTATTTCCAGTGATGAATCATTGCTCATCTAACTTATTCCTAAACACCCATTTGCAACCTACAATAGGATGTTCCTTAGGCTTAGGAACAAGTTCCCACACATTGTTTCTCTCAAATTGGTTGAGTTCCTCTTACATAACAATCACCTAACTCTCAACAACAAAAGCTTATCAATAGATTTTGGCTCAAATTGAGAAACAATGGCAAGATTATTATCTAAAGTATTGAGTTGAGAACTAGTACTTACACCCTTTGAAGTATCACCAATGATTAAATCTTTAGGGTGATACTTGGAAAATCTCCAATCTTTGGGAAGATCTTAGTTTGGTGATCCCACTTATTGATGTTGGGGATCTTTATCTTTTCTTAATGATTTGTTTTCATCATGGTCCTCATCCTTTTCTCCTATAGTATGCTCCAAATCCAATTTCTCAAAATCACCTAGAAGATCATCATCAAAAGAACCTTTCCTAAGATCAAGCTTACTAGATTTATCAAACACAATATTCATAGACTCTTCAATAACTATTGAACTCTTATTAAAAACCATATAGGCTTTGATAGTGGTGGAATAACCTAAGAAGATGCCTTCATTAGTTTTTGAATCAAATTTCCTAAGATTATCTTTGGTATTCAAGATATATCATTTACATCCTAAAACTCTTAGGTATGCTAACTTAGGCTTTCTACCATTTCATAGCTCATAAGAAGTTTTATTAAGAATGGATCTTTTAAAAACTTGATTTACAGTATAACATGAAGTATTGATAGCTTTGGGCCAAAAGTAATTTGGTAATGAATACTCATTGAGCATAGTTCTAATCATCTTTACTAGTGTCCTATTTTTCCTCTCTACAACACCATTTTGTTATGGTGTTCTAAG
This sequence comes from Omphalea diandra, assembly GCA_949677035.1. Classification (NCBI taxonomy): domain Eukaryota; kingdom Viridiplantae; phylum Streptophyta; class Magnoliopsida; order Malpighiales; family Euphorbiaceae; genus Omphalea; species Omphalea diandra. The sequence goes on along the minus strand of CATIWR010029944.1, from coordinate 18,007 downwards.
AGTTGAAAAGTTATGAAAAATCTCATTCTCTAAGCAATGAGATTCAAAAGACTCATTTTGAAATTCTTTTCCATGGTCACTTCTTATGGAAGAAATGAAGTAACCCTTTTCATTTTGAATTCTTTTTGCAAACTTTTAAAAGCATCAAAGGTATCATGCTTATGAGCTAAAAAGGAAACCCAAGTAAACCTAGAGTAATCATCAACTAGGGCTAGTGCATAATGTTTTCCACCTAAGTTAGCACTCCTAGTAGGTCCTATCAAGTCCATATGAATTAATTGAAGAGGTCTAGATGTACTTACAATATTTTTTATATTGAAGGAAGATTGATGTTGCTTCCCCATTTGGCAAGGAACACATGTCTTGTCTCTATAGAACCTTAGCTTAGGAAGATCTTCCACTAACTTTCCTTTTGATAAGCTTTGTAAGAGCTCCAAGATAGCATGTCCAAGTCCTCTATGCCATAGCTAAGCTTCATTACTAAGAGACATAAGATACTTAAAGGATTGGTTAGCCAGACTGTCTAAGTCAATTAGGTAGGTATTGTCCTTCCTTTCACCCTTGAAAACTACCTTTTTATCCACCAAAGTGGGAACTCGACATTCTCTAAGGTCAAAGTGACTTTATTACCTTTGTCACATAATTGACTTACACTAAGTAAGTTATGTTATAAGCCATCAATAAGTAAAACATCATTGATTAAAGAACAACCATTCTTACTAATGGTCCCAATGCCAATTGCCTTACCCTTGGCATTATTTCCAAATGTGACATTGCCACCCTATTTTTCCTTTAGGGCCATGAATAGCTTCTTATTTTCTGTCATATGCTTTGAGCATCTACTATCCACATGTCAATCATTTGTTTCATTGGCGGCTACCAAAGAACCCTACACAACACAAGTAAATCATCTTTACTTTGGTACCTAAGCATACTTAGGTCGTTGGGGGCTAGGTTTTGAAGGATCCTCTAATTTGAGGTGTGCCTTCCTAATGTAGCAATAAACATTTATGTGTCCATACTTCATGAAATAGTGGCATTAGAGTTTATACCTATGTGTCTTTCTCCTATGCATTGCCTTTATTGAGTGGGGGATTTTCTCATACCAACGTGACGTATGTATGAATATAAACATTTATGAATGAGTGTAGAAGTAAAACAATGTATGAATGGATTTTCCCATAAGTGTTTTGGATTGGCTCACACTTCAACCTCTTACAAGAGTTTTGGAATCTAGGCTAACTCTCAACCTACTTACAGAGATGTTTATTGCTCACACCATACAATCAATAACTTATAAAGAATAGTAAAAGAATGAGTAGGAAATTGGCATGAGTTTAGTTATAATTAATTGAATTCTCATGCATTTACATCAGTTTAGTGGAGTATTTATAGCCTATATCCACCAAAGAGATGTTACTCAAAAACTATCCTAAAATATCCAAATTGTGCTAAGCAGATTTTGCATTAAATGCTTATCAGGCTAAAGTCACGGTTGCTACTCTCATTTCGCGGTCATGAATTTTGAATTTGTACTGAGGAGCTAGAAATTATGGTAGAGAACCCCATTCTGTGTCTAATGGCTAGTCCATATGTCCTTCACCCATTAGTTGTTCAGGAAATATAGCTGTTGTGTTCAACCAACTACTCGAAAGTTACAATCGCAAGTTAGCTTTCTCTTGGGCGTGACTAAGATCGCAAATTCCTCTATTTGGTGAGAAGACAACATCTTTTAAAATCGCGGTCACTACCAAACCTTTGTCCTCACGATTTTTTATTTCCAGCGGTTGCCTTAGACACTTGGCGTGTTGTGGTTGTGGCTTTGGTTTCCTCCTTTGTTACTATGAAATTTGCGGTTGCAACCTCTGATGCAAATGCCATTGCATATTCCTCTGTGAAACAACCAATGCTCCCTTCAACTGAGTCATGATTGTAAATTCACTGATAAATTCCTCTGGCTTAGCTCCATCCATCTTTATAGTAATGTCGTGATCACGATTTAGGGGATACCGACTGCAAATTTGGATGTTCTTCTTAAAGATGTAGATTTTGACTTTCATCTAACTTTTAATGAAAATAAATCTTATAATATGCGAAATAACACTAAATCAAAGTAGTAGAGTTAATCAATCTCTATTGTTGAGATAAAAAAAGGCTTATGACATAGGTTTAACTAACCTAGTCCAACAATCTATATTGATGGTTATCAAAGGTTCTTCAAGAATATTTCAAGCATCTTTAGTAGCAAACAATTAAACCCTAGAAGACTATAAGAGGAGTGGATGGCCAAACATGGTCAAAAAGTTAAGTCCAAGATCTTTCAAGATATGCTGACATATCAAGAATATTCGTTTCTTCTTTCTTTGCTTGAATGCTTCTTTTTTAGATTAGAAACTCAATTTTTTCTAGAATTGTAATATTAGTTAGTGTTGAGGAAGATTAAAACACTCTTTTGGCTGAATAAGAGTTGTATTTAATTCTTATTTAGTTTTCTTATAGTTTATAATAGGGAATTAACTCTTTTATTCCTAATTAATGAAGCACTATAATGCCCATAAATAGGTCATCCAAAATGTGTAAGAGAACTAGTTTTTTTTATTAATGCAATTATGATTTTTTTGTGAGAAAATTCTTTTCTTTGGTTCTTTGAAGGACTTAGTGAATTTATCAAGTAAAGGCTTAGTATATTTAAACTAGTTTAAACCTAAACTTAAAATTGACTTATCTAATTTCAATTATGGCTGAGAAAACCTTTAATTATTTGCAATTAAGGTTGCTAGATACAATAAATATTTAGAGGTCATATTAGGAATTAGAGTTTTCTTTACTTTATTAGTTGATAGATCCTTAGTATTAGTTTCAACATTGCATATGAGTTTCGGACAAGTTACACACATTTGTATCATGATCCATCTACACCCTAGGTAAAAAAGAATCAGTTTATAGTAAAAGAAAAAAGAATTAAATTATTTGATATGGAAAACATAAGCTCCTTAATTGATTGTCCGTTTGATATCCTCTTACTCTTAAGCCCTTGCCTCTTTTTATAATTGATTTCGTCACTTCTTGGATTATGAAATTTGTGTGCCTTTAGCTTTTTTTTTTTTCTTATAGTGTTCTTGATCATAGCATAAAGTAACAACCTTATACGAGTGAAATAGGAAGCCAAATTTCTACCATAATAGTGATGCACGACCATGTAAATTGTTGCATGGTAGAGTAAATTTGCAATCCCATCTAAAGTTGCATATTGCTTCATCCAAAGGGGTGTGCATGGGATGAAATAAGATGCACGTCTATGTAAATTAGGGGTGTAAATTGAATTAGCTTTTACCTTCCTTACATGGAGGTGTAATATAGGGTTATAAATGCTTACATGGTTATGTAAATTAGGGGGTCTAAACGCTTACATGGTTGTGTAAGGATTTGCATGGCCATATAAGTGCTCGATTTCACTTTTTGGTTTTGATGAAATTGATGCATGGGACTGTATGGATTTGCATGGGCATGGCAACTTTCTAGTCATGCTTTTTGAGCTTTCTTTTATAGTTTTAACCCTACAAAACCATATCACATGTTATAAGATTTTCTTTATATGATAAATACATTTAAGAACTTAATATGATAAATACAACGAAATTAAACTTATAAGGTCCTATTTATATGATAAATGCAAAGGAATTAAACTTGAAAAATGTGTTAGTTTATGCATCAAATAGTTTCTTATAGTTCAGGGATGTTTAAATCAATAATTGGTATCTTTTTACAATGTGTAGTTTTGGATTTATCTTGAATGGGATGCCTAGGGACCCTTTTTAAAATTAATGATTGATATCTCTTAACATCTTATAATTTAGGTCTCATTTATGAATATACATCTCCATTGAATATCCAAGAAATGGAAATATGTTATTCTTTATTATTTATTATTTTTTCACTTTTATTCACCTTTTGTCATTATTCTTATTGTCATAATTCAAAAATTTGATAGCTTAATTCCTTTTAAATTCATGAAGTGATATTTTAATTTTGCTTATAAGTAGACCTCATAAAGGCTATTTTATGTTTACTGGTAAAGAATGGAAGATCGAAGACCAAAGAAAGCAAAGAGAAGAGGCATGCCATGACTGTGGCTATGCTTCATGTTGAGCAAAGAAGGTTTATGTTAAAGCATGACCATGCTTCAAAAGACACGATCGTGCTATTTTTTGAAGCAAACAAGCTAAAGGACTCCATCAAGATATGATCATGCGCTAGTAGTTCATAGAGTTTAGGCTAAGGCATGACATGAGGATGTATAAAAATGAATCACACAATAGCACAATCATCTACTTGGCTATGCTCCATAAAAGGTAGAAATGGGATTTCTAAAACCTCTCCAAACTTTTCATTTCCTTATCCCCTAAGCTTTCTACTCTAGAGATACCTCTCAAGCACTATTTAAGTAGTCAAATCCCTCTAAATTGGGGCATCAATAATCTTCCAAAAACTTAGAGACTAATAGTAAGATTTCAAGGAACAATCTAACAAGCAAGGGCTATGAGACTTAGTGAAAGAAGGTGCAACCACTAAAGGAGCTTAAAGCGGGAGTCTATGCTTATATTGACTATAGTTTTATTATGTTTCCTTATTATTCTCTCTTCTTCTTCTTTTTTTTTTTATCATGAACTAAAATACTCAAGGCTAGGGTTATAGATGGAACTTGTGTAACAACTATTGGGTTTCCTCATATAAACTCTTTTTGGTCTTCATTCATTCTTGTGTTAACAGTTATTGTGTGTTTAATGATATTGATTAATTAACCATTGATCCTATTTAGTTCATGAATTGACTATTGAGAGATACATTTAGTGGAATGGAACTACAATAATTTCCATGTTTTATTTTATATTAAAAGATCTTAATAGGGTATGGCTATCATTAAAATCTTAAACAATAAGACAATTGCATGATTTTTAGCTTTTGTATTGGGAGACCATTTAGTTTGACATGCTATTATATGTTAATTAATACTTGAGAGAGATTTTAATTGATTACCCAATGACTTGACAGTAACAAAAATGAATGAATCAATTAGATGAAGATTAGGATCCCATAAGAGGTACCAAGTGAAGTTGAATCCCTAGCTACCTTTCTTTATTGATTATGTCCAAACTAATTTCATTATTACTAATAACATTAGTTTTAATTCTTATTTTCTTAATTCTCTCATTCATTCACTTTACTTCTCTAAATAATATAAGAAATGAAATATTATCCTAATGGGAATGATATTCATACCTGTAGTACATTGTATTACTTAGGATCTATGCATTTGCAGTTTAAGGATATTTTTATACTTAACACACACCCATCATTAAGTTTTTGGCATTATTGTCAGAGATTGATAGCTTTAATACTAAGTTATTATTTCTATATTAATCTAGAGTTTTACTTTTATTTTAATTTGCATTTCTTGCTTTTTTTTTGTTTTACGTGCATGACTAGAACCCAAAATCAAAAGAACGAATAAAACTTAACCCCTCTCGATCTCTAGACTGAAATCACCCTAAATCAAATAGGGCTAACCAAGAAACCCAAAAATGGCTAATCAAAAAAATTGACCCTTAAAGGAATTCACCACCACTTGTTAAAGGATTGCAATCGACAATCACTAAACTAAGCATTAATGTAAACAACTTTGAGATCAAACTGGCATTCATTTAAATGCTTGCCAGCGCTCTTTGATTCCATAGCCTTTCTCATAAAGATCCTAATGCTCACACAATAACATTTTTAGAGATTTATGATATTTTTAGCCAAAATAAAGTGTTTGTAGATGTAATAAGATTATCTTTTCATCTTTAATCTCAAGGACAAGGCTAAGGCATGGATCAACTCATTGGAACCTGGAAGCATTACTACATGGGACCAACTTTCTCAAGCCTTCCTAAGCAAATACTTCCCTCTATCCAAGACTACAATGCTTTATAGTCAAATCATTACATTTAGCTAATAAGATGGGGAAACTTTAAAAGAAGCTTTATAAAGATTTAAAGATCTTTTGAGGAGATGCTTGAATCACTAAATTCTAAAGTGGTCAGTTGTGCATACATTATATAATAGACTTTTTAGGCAAATCAAGATCATAATAGATATAATTGCTGGAGGTTCTTTTTGGGACAAAACCAAAAATTTAACCTATGAACTAAAAGAGACAATGGCTAACAACAACTATCAAGTTCATGAGAGGAGTGCAGCTAAAAAAGTAGCTGAAATTCAAAACATGGATGTGTTGTAAGCATTATAATCTCAAGTATTTTCTCTAACGAAGCAATTAAGATCTTTTAATTATAATGTGGTCCCTTTCCTTTCTTTCAAGTTACATGTGATTTTTGTTGGGAAAATAGCCACAAAAATATTAATTGTCAAGTAATGAATCCTTTATCCCAAGAATAAGTGAATTTAGTGGGAAACTTCAATTGTCAACCTAATAACCCTTACTCCAATTCCTATAATGTTGGTTAGCAAAATACTAAAATTTCTCACGATCAAACAATAATGGTTTAAATTTCAAAACACAAAGGCCACCTAGTTTTCAACCTCCACCACCTAATTAACAACCTCAAGAAAAGAAATCAAACTTGGAGAACCTCATGGAAAAAATTAACATTAAAATCAATGTTAGACTTAAACACCAAGATGAGACGATTAACAAGCTTGATGTAGACCTTGTCACCAAAAATACTTTTCCACCATCCACAACCTTGAGATCTAAGTAGGCTAAATAGCCAAACCCTAAGCTCTAGATCTCATGGTACCTTACCAAGTAACTTTGAAGTTAATCCAAAGATCAAGTTAAAGCCATAATAGTAAGGAATGGAAAAGAGCTTCACTCATTAGTGGGGGAGGAGAAAAAGAGCGAAGATAAGAAAGATCAAGACAAATAGCTCATCATAAAGGATAAGCCTAAAGAGAAGAAGAAGAATAGAACTTTAGCTCTAAATTTAGATCATATCTGATTAGCTCTAAAGTGATTGTTTATAATGATCATGCAATTATACACTACTTGCTTGCCAAGAATGATGTAAAGCTAAGACTCATAAAAAGATGTTTTTGCTCTAAGATTTTGATTTGGAGATTCAAGAGAAAAAAGGATCCAAGAACCTAGTAGCTAATTATTTATCCTAATTGAAGCATGTTCATGAAGAAGAGATGAATATCCCTATTAATGAATGAAACTTTTCTGGATGAGTAACTTTTTCTTCTTAAGGCTCTTCATAAACCTTGGTATATAGACTTTATGAACTACTTAATGAGTGGTATTATTCCCTTTGATTTCAATTTTCATCAAAAGAAAAGTTTTTTCATGATGTTAAACCCTATCTTGGGGAAAAACCTTATTTATTAAGGAATGCCAATAGAATCAAAAGAAGATGCATATCAAAGAAGCAGATGGGAAATATCCTACTTCATTGCCATGCACGTGAAAATGGACAACATTTTGGTCCATCCAAAATAGTGGCTAACATATTACAATGTGGTTTTTATTATCCCTTTTAATTTAATGATGTGTTTGCTTTTGTTAAACCTAGTGATAGGTGCCAAAGAATTAACAACATCTCCAAAATAAATGAGATGCCATTCAATTTTATGACCATGGTGGAACTATTCAATATTTGGGCCATCAATTTCATGGGGCCATTTTCTAAGTATTTTTGGAATGAATATATTTTGGTAATGGTAGACTATGTACCACGTAGATAGAGTTTACTACTACTTTAACCAATAATGCCAAAGTGGTGTCTAGTTTCTCAAAAAGTACATCTTCACCAACTTTGGAGCTTCACATGCAATTATAAGTAATGGTGGTTCAAACTTTTGCAATCACCAATTTGAGGCATTATTCAAGAAGTATAGGGTTAATCACAAGATAACCACTCTATACCACCCTCAAACAAGTGGCAAGTAGAGGTTTCCAATAGAGCAATTAAGAAAACCTTAGAGAAAACCATTAATTCATTAAGCAAGGATTGGTCTATGAAGCTTCTTGATGCATTTTAGGCATATAGAAATACCAATAAAATTCTCATTGGCACCACTTCCTATCACTTGGTGCTTGGAAATGCATGTCACCTACTAATGGAATTAAAGCATAGAACTTATTAAGAACTTCAATATTTGAACTTTGATATGAATCTTGCTAAAGTGAAAAGGAAGCTTAAGCTCAATGAACTCGAAGCCCTTCAACTCCAAGCCTATGAGAGCAATCACATCAATAAAAAAAGGACTAAATGATGGCATAACCATTACATTTTACCCATGGACTTTTGAGAAGGTTAGCAACTTCTCTTATTTAACTCAATATTGCAATAATTTTTGGGTAAGCTCAATTTTAAATTGTCAAGGCCTTTTAAAATTACGAAGATCCATCCTTATGCTACCATTGAAATAGCTAATGCAAAAATAAGATTTCATACCTAAGAGAGAGTTTTTTCATCTTTCTAATGCCTCCTTCTAAGAAGCCAAGCATAAGGGTTGAGCTAGAGACTTTAAATTAGAATATTTTGGAGGCAACTCCTTATTGTTCTATTCTTGCTCTTTAATTTTATGTTTGGATTTTTATTTCTTATACCTTTTATTTTATTATGTTTATTTATTTTATGGGGTCTTAAACTATAAATGAACATAATGTCTCCATAACAAGTTTGGGGGAGTTCTTTTTCATTATTATTCCTTATCATAATAATGTCTCTCTTGTTTATTTAACATTGTTTGTTTATGTTTTCATTTATGTTTTTTTTTTTTGTGTTTTTCTTAGTGTCATTGGTCTAATTTTATGTTAAAAGATGTATATATGATCATGAGGGTAAGATTCATGGCCATATTAATGATCAATACTTATAAAAGGATGGTTAAAGCAAATGCACGACTAATTGTATGACCATGCCTTAAAGAACATCACTTGAACAAAGATTATCCATCAAGACATGGCTAAGGGGTGTTAGCCCTTGTGCACTAAGAAAAGGGGTTAAATTGGTAAGCAATTTAAATTTTAAAGGGATAGTTAGTTAAGCAAGTATTAAAAGGAGAAGAAGAAGAATAGAACACATAATAATTTATAGTGGTTCAAGTATTAACAATCCATAAATCCACTCCTTAATTCATCCAATTGGATGTTTCATTAATATCAAATGGAGTTTTGAAAGCTCATACCTAACTTTACTTGTGTTTTGCAAAGGCTCACACAACCTTACAAGTGTTTCCTAAGGCTAACACTCACACTTATACAAGAGTTTTCTATTGGCTCACTCTCAAACCCAATCCTAAAGGGTGTTTAAAGCTCATATAAAACTTCTTACAACTTTAATAACAAAGTGTAATTAAGAGAGAGAAAGTTGAGAAATAAATTTGCAACAGTTTGGCATTAGTAAATACTATTCTCTTATATTTATGTCCATTTGGTGGAGTATTTTATAAATTATTCCCACTAAAAAGATGTTAGAGATAATACTAAATCCATATCTCAATAGTTGGAACCAAAATCCTAAATTTAATGGTTGTCAAACAAATGTCATGGTCAAGCCAAGTATGTAGGGATTGCAATTCAACTTTCGCTTTAGATTTTGCTTGGTTGCGATCAAGATTATGAATTTATGTCTAATGGCTAGTACACATGGCAGCATGTGATTTAATCTTTACAAACTATTCGTTAACACCCTTCATTATGGCTTAACCATCTCGAGCATCAATATAGTCATAGTCGCGACTTAAGTTGCATTAAAGAAATGGGCGTGACTTTGGATTGCTAATTAGCTTATGTAATCTTTAGTTCAAGTAGAAGGAATGTCGTGGCCTCTATGTCCTTATAGCGATCGCAACACTTGAACTTCTAAACGTCTCCTCAATATGTGGCATTTGTTGATTAGTGTACAAGAGTTCATCTATGAAGATTTTAGTGTCGGGATTATGATTAGCACCATGATGCTAATCGTGAATCAAATTATCTAAAATAATGCCTTCAACCAAGTCTAATAAAGGGCATGGCTATATGCCTTCAATAACATTCTAGCATAAATGATCCTTTCACACATGACCTTAAGGCATAATCATGTCTTGCCAAAACCCATAACACATGGCTAAAAGCATGGTTTTGCACTTTCATTTGAAACTCAAATAGAAATTCTCCTTTGAGGCATGACCTTAGCTCAAGGTCATGCCATGTTATTTTCAAAAAATGCATGGCCATGCACAAGATTATGCCCTTTTGAATTTTAATCTTTTTAAAATCACACCCTTTCCTTTTCTTCTCACTTTTTCTTTGCGAACCCTAGCATAACCATGCCTTCTCTCCTTTCTCTATCTAAGTTTGATCATTCCACCTATAAATCACACTAAAAACCTTAATTTTTCTCTTTTCTAACTCAAATTCCTTCTTCCAATAATGGCTAAATGCCTTAAATCCACTACTTGCAAGAAACATGGGCCTTCAAAGGTGAATCCTCCATTTATCAATGGAAGACCAACCTTCACTAACTAAGACCGTAATAAAAGGTATGATATGTTATCCAAATGACCCTTTATGCAAACTAAGTTCATAGATTTAAATGTTTTGGGAAAGGTTGGTTTATTAGATAACGTTAAGGAAAATTCATATGAATTATTACAAAGAACTCACCTTGGAGTTCCAGAGTTCCCTATATGTTAAGACCAAAACTAATAAGAGTATTTATGAGATTGGGACCATATCATTCCAACTTTATGGAAAAGAGTTAATGTTTTCCCTCAATGAGGTTGTTAAAGCCTTTGAGCTTGAGCATAAGGATATGACAAATTTCCCTTTTGATTTTGAAAACTAAGAAGTTTAGGCATCCTTAAGGGATAAAAATAATTATATGGCTAGACTGAGTAAGATCACTGAGATTGGGAACCCAACTATGAAATACATGCACCAATTATTATCTTATTTGGTAACTAAAAGAGGGGAGAGCAATGGGGTTATCGAACTGAATTGAACTTTTATTTTTATGGTGTACACATCATAATAGGCAGTCAGCACTACATGGTGGATAATTCATCACATGGAGTTCATGACTAAGAATGATTAAGGGTGTATGTTTATGGGAGCTTTTGTGACTAAGTTTGTGCATTATTTGAGGATTTATGATTTCAGTTATACTAATGATCTCACTACAAGTAGAGAACCTAATTTGCTTACCTATGACATTATGCTTCATATTAGCCTTATTATGACGCAAAGTTCCGTACATGAGTTGGTACAAAATCCTAATGAAGGTGGTCATGATAAAGAAGATGACCAAGAAGATGTTCCTATAAGTGATGGACCCTCTAGTGTTCCCCAACCTCCTTCACCATCTTTGGGTCCTTTAGAAGGTGTCTTAACAAGATTGGGGTCCTGTTTAGAGCATATGGTTCAATGACAAGAGGCATTTGAAGATGAAGTGAGGCTTACACCACTCGATAGCCATATGAGCAACATAAGTGACCACCTCCAAAATTATTTTGAGCGAGTTGGCTTCCATCTAGCACCACCACCTTTACCAAATTGACCATCCATCTTTTATGTTTTTTTTTTTTTTGTGTTTTAATGCCTTTTATGTATTTTGTTTTCTTTATTATGTTATTATCATAGCTTTTTCTGATGGTGTTAGAACTTTGTGTTCTTTTTATGCTGATCTTTGTCCTTATTATGTATTTTATATTTCTTTATTTGTTTTTGTCTTACAATTATGTATTATATTAACATTTTTTATAATTAGACTTTTGCATGCCCTTATTTTATAATTATGTTTTGCTTACTAAGGTTTGTAGCCTTTATTTTAGTCTTATAGTTACAAAATTTTGTATTACTCCATTGCCTCTCCATACAAGGGAGGCTTCTTTCCTCTTTTACTTTTTCTTTATGTTTATAATCATTAAAGACTGATATTTAAGTTTAGGGGAAAGTTTAGGCAATTTTATATGCATGTTTCATTAGAAATTTGTGATTTAAGAATGAATTACTAGAACTCACATAATAAAATTTAATTACTTGAGTGGTTAAGAGTTATGAGCACACTTGATAAATTATGGATTTCAAGATTTTAATTTTCAATTATGCAAGCTTTAAGCAAGACAATACTTCTCCACATATTAAAACAAACTAAAGCACCTTTTTAGTCGAAATCCTAGACTTAACAATTTTAAAGAAATGATTAGGCATTTTTTGGTTGCCCTACTAATCCACATCCATATCTTGATTTACGATAACCCTTATTACCCCTTTTAAGTCTTATAAAAATACTCCTTTGAAAGTATAGATAACCTTTTTCTTCTAACCCTCATTATAACCATCTGACCTAAATGATCTTTTACCTCTCTTATCAAAAGAATATAATTAGGATATGGTTATCACTATAAGAAAATATAGAAATAACTATGAAAAATTAGCTACTGCTTGTGTTAGTAACTATTTTGCAAATACTTAACGACTATACTGCAGTTGAAATATAAAGAGAAAAGTAGTGACTAAATAACAACTACTTAGTCGTTAAATATCTCGTTAATAAATGGCATCAATTGTTAGCTACTAATGATAGTAGATATGTAGTCATTATTAGTTATTACATTAAAAAGTAATAGCTAATGGAAAGGCTAAAAGGAGTAAAAATTAATTAGTTTCCCATGGTAGTTAGCTACTACACTTATTAGTAGCTAGTTAGTTGCTAAGTTTTAAAGGATAATAATTAGCTACTAAATATTCAATAGTCACTGATACGGTTTGAGCCTAACACCTATAGATCGAGTAAGCAAGTGCACCTATCGAGTATGGTATAGCGTAGGAGTATCGAGTGTCGATCCCTCAAGGACTAAAAGTACTAATATTAGCTTTTTCTCTATTATTTAACTAGTAATTTTAAGTGAATTAATTAACTAATTAAAATAAAATAAAAAAATTCAACAAACTAAAATAATGAAAATATGAATTAGAGAATTGAAAAAAGGTGATCAATATGACAAATAGCACTCAAGTATTGAATCCCCTTAAAACTTATTAATAAATTGATTTTTCAACAATACGATTTAATTCAATGTTTATGGAACCGTGGAAATTCTTTTAGTATGATAAAGTCTTTCTCAAGATCATTAACATCGAATTCTAGGTTGATTAATTAGAATCTCTTCCTAATTAAAACCCCTAAAATTACATTATAGTTCCTTGAATTTCACTATTAGGTTTGACTCTAATCTAGAAGATTTATGTTATCCTATCTCTAGGGGTACATGCAACTCCTTTCAATTGTGCTAAGCCTATTCAATAACTTGATTTCTCAATGTAAATTTAAAGAATTAAAATAAGAATTAATATTCTTGATATATCAATTTCAAGGAAATAAAGAGCACACACAATTGAATTGCATAAAATAATGAAAAGATTATATTATCTAAAAAAAATCACAATTCAAAACTCATCTTAGGATTCATCATACCCAAGTGCCTAATTAATTTAGTTCATAATTGAATTACTAACCAGCATCAATATAAAGAGAAAATAAAATAGAAAAGTTGTCATGATAAAACCCTTGTATTCTTCTCTTCAAACTTGATAGTTGATCAATAATCCTTCTCTTATGGATAGTTTCTTCTTTAGAAATAAAATAAAGCAAAAACTCTATAATAATAATAATAATAATAATAATAATAACAATCCCTCCATTTACAAATACTTTCTCCTTTATTTATAGTCTCTTATTCCCCTTTAAAATAGGAAAAATATAATCCTCCACCAATTAGGAATCATAACAAACTAAGCTTCCTCTCTTATGAATAGGAGCCGATAAAGTTTCTCACAATTGATGGACTCTCGGGCTCTTCCTAATTTGAATGGAAATTGGACTCAAACTCTGTCTGAAAAATATCAAAATTGATCCCTAAATAGTCAAATTTCTATTTAGTACTTGAACTTCTGAAATTGTATAATTTCACCCAGAAAACTCTCATAATTCATCAATAAGCTCCAATTTTCAGGATTTCCTATAAAATTACAAAATACAAGCCAAAAGTGAGACATTATCTAGTATTTTTTTTTTCAAATTAGACTCAATTAATAATAAAAACTAACCCTAAAAATACTTAAAAATAAAAAACTATCAAATTTCCCCACACTTTGCATTTTACTTATCTCCATGCAAAAATACTAAGCTAACGGAAAAAAGACAAGAACAAAAAGCTCAAAACAAAACAAGAAAAACACTAAGCATAAAACACATAAAAACTAACACAATTGACTCATAAACACATTTCATTCCCCTCATCAGCATCATAACAAATCGAATTAACCGAGTTATGTAAAAAATTCATCAATTTTCAAACTTGCAAAAATTATGTTCTAGTATACTTATTAAATCATAACTATCCCTAAATAAAATGCATCAAAGATTATCCATTCACAAATCCCAAAAAAAACATCATTTATCAAGTTTCGCATAACGTACCCCTCATTTCAAGTGTTTAAGGTTAGTATATGCTCTCATCATCCACCAAATAGCCTAAATATCTACCATAAGCTTGAGAATAAATTACATCTCTACCATTTAAATTCAAATACAAGCATAAATCAAAAGGTTTTTCTTTTGGTTGTATTGAGGCTTTGGTAGAGGGCAGGTGTTTTTAGGCAAGTGGACTACAAAATAATTGATCATGCTTACTAAATACACTCTCAAATGAAACTCACATGATCTCTCAATAAAGAACAAATCTCACACCCAAAACATAACCTCACTCTCATGGACATTAAAAACAATAGAAATTCTAGGCCCTTACTTGATATTTTTTACAAAATAAAATTGAACTACCTTGATAAAGAAATACCTCGGCTTCTTCCTCTTTTTCTTTGAACTTTGTTTTTTTAATTTTTTTTACTTCTTTTTTTTTCTTTTCTTTTTGAGAGGAAGAAAAAAAAGTTATTATAAACTTACACAAGGTAACAATTCAAAAATCAAATAATTAATCAAATAACATTCTCTCATTCCCACCTTAAAGAATAAAACACTCAACCCCACACTTAATAGTTCCTACTAATTTCATGAAACAACCCCTTGTGATTGTAGAAACCAAATCCAATCATAAATCAAACATGATCAATTTAATATTTTAAGGGACTAGGCTTCATTGGCTAGCTAAAAATGGGATTATAAAAAAAAAATAGGGTTCTTAAAGGCTTAATAAGGCTCACTAAATGGATAAAAGGGTGGAAGAAGAAAGAAAAAGGAACAAATGGTTAATCCTAAATTGCCTTAATCATTGTCATGCTTGTATTTGATAATATGGTCTCAAAAGGATAACAAATCAAGTTCTAAAGACTCTATCACTATTTGAGGACTTACTTAACAAGGAATTTATAAAATTAAGTACATTACAAGGAAATGAGGCTCAAACATTTTTTTATAGTGTAAAAAAAATGAATTTTAACTTTTTAAGAATTTGTAAACTTCTAAATCTTGAGATTTTTCTTTAAAGAGAGTGATAATTAAATATTTATGGTAGAAAATAAGATTTGCAAATTAAGAAAATGAATCTAAGGCATAGCTAGATATTTTTTTTTACCAAGTTAAGACGAAAATAAGGGAACTACTAAGCTGATAATGAGTCATTCAGACAATAAAGCGAATAAAACATCAAATTTGATTTAATATACATAAAAATAAAATAGGAACAAAAAATTATCAAACAATACAAACCCTCTCCCACACTTAAGACACATTGTCTGCAATGTGGAGGAGAAGCCTTCAGCACAACAAAACAAATAAATAACATATTAAAAAAACAAAAAGAAAAAAAACAATGGAATTTTGAAAACTTCCTTAGAATCTTAAGGAGTAGGTGGAGGAAACCGCGACAGAAGACATTGCACAGAATCTCGAATTTGAATAAGGAGCTTGCTATGTTGAACCAATTGTTGAGACATTTCGATTTGCACATCTTCCAAACGATTTTGGCATTCATGCAATGTGCGAACATCTTGCAGTAGGTGGGACAATAGACATTGGGAAGGTTCACCAACTGCTGCTGGAGGTTCCTGTGATGGTCTAACTTGCCCTATATCAGCAAAAGCATTAGTCTCAGAGGGTGAGTGATATGGGATAGTGGACAGTCGAGTGTGGGTGTCAGTAGAGAAGAAGCTCAAATGGCAAAATGTATCAGCAGATATTGGTGACTCCATAGGAACCATGCATGCACCGGTAAAATTAACTCCTAAACTTGCAAAAATATTGGTTAAGATCATAGGGAAAATAAAATTTTTGTTAGACCGCGAGAGACAAAAAATATCACGAATGCAGGCAATTAAAATGGGAGCTAAAGGGACACCTTCGATATCATCTAAACCATGGATCATTTTACTTGCAAGATAAATATCACTAAGGTGCACTTCATTAAGAGCACCAGCCTTAGGAAATACATTAGATGCCAACAATGTAATTCTGACTCTTGAACAAGCATCCAAGTGCTTCATTAAGTACCGTGAATGGTCCCATTGGTAGCACGCAACTAAGCCCAATTGAGAAGTGGCTCTAGACAAATTAAAAGTTCCATCACTTAGGATGCGATGCGGATCAGTGATTCTATTAGGACCTAAAACAAGTAGAGGGTTGACATTTGGAACTCCTAAAAAAGATGCAAGAGAAGCATAAGTGAGCACTACTCACTGACCACAAACAAAAGAATGAATCTCTAAATAATTCTCGATCGTTTTGTTTTCAATGTTAGCATAAAATTCATGGACTATTTGAGGGCAATATTGACCCTGAAAATCCAAGATTTGTTCCCATCCTATCATATGAAATGCAGCTCGAATATAGAATGTTGTATTAATGTCTGAAGTAATAAAACATTCACTAATGAATTTATGCAGAATATGCTTATCATACCGAGTTGAATTAACCACGGAAGTAAACCATGTGTCATCGAAATTGGTAGTGAGTTGGGCAGGGCATTTAAAAAGTTAATGGCAAGACATGAGATGCAATTATAGAATGATGGGGCAAACAACTCACAATGAAAACTAGTACACACAACACAACCAAGAGGAATAACACTAACAGAAAAATAGTCCAGAAAGATAATACCCAAATAGAGTGCAGAATCACTCGCAATGAAGCACTAGTAACAATAAAGCAAAGCTTAGGTTTTAAAACAAAATTGGAATTGACTAAAAAAGAATAAAGAGGAAGGACATACCAAAAAAAACTCCTAAAAATTGAAGTGTGGGCAGGTAGATTGTGGTAGGGGTAGGTTGTAACATCTCTATCCCTATTCATTGGCATTATCACATGAATATATTCATTGCACAAATGATATGAAATCTCACATGAATATATGCACAGGATAAATAATCATTTAGACATGTGAATTGTAAAAGCACGACAATGACACTTGCACTTAATCATTTAGACATGTGAATTGTAAAAGCACGATAATGACACTTGCACCATTATATTTGGGACACTTGAACATATATGTAGTGGTTGTATAGTTGCATGACAAATTGTTTTATGTTGTGCGCATGTTATAGTATCATAAATAATGGTGTTTTATAGCTTAATTAAAAGTATAAGGAGCATCTACGAATTAGGAGATGGATGGAAGTGCTTAAGGAGTGAAGAAAAGGGACTAAAAGAGGAAAAGTGACCTTCCAACCAATGGAAATGAAACACCATGATTTTATATTATTATAATAAGTTTCTATTTGCTAATTAAGGTCAGAATTGAGAGGAAAATCATGGGTTATACGAGAAACAAAGAGAGAGCAAAGGAAAGAAGGAAGAAGAAGAAGAAGAAGAAGAGAGAAAGAAGAGTGAGCTGCCTAAGGTTTTCCAATTCTGGGATAGTAGGTAAGTAAATTTATCTTCTTCTCAACTGGAATTAACCTCTCATGACATGTTAATCATGCATGGTTAGTGAGAATTATGGAGTAATTGAGGTAGAGCTCTTGGATGGAAGTTGTAATCCAAGAGAACAAGAGCTGATT
>CATIWR010029928.1:0-15142 GCA_949677035.1 Omphalea diandra | reverse complement strand
CAAAAAAATAAATATAAGAATTTCTCTAGATTACCCAATGTATCATCAGCCATACAAGATCATTTGAGTTAATTCCATCTTTCAACCGCACACCAGGTTAAGACATATTTGATTACACTAAAGAAAATAGATAATGAGATTCGAATATTTTTATTTAATAAATTTAAACATACAAAGGAAATAAAATTTTTTATAATTATTCATATATATAATAACATTGGCGAAGCCAAATGAAGGGTGTAATTTTTTTTTACGATATAATGTACAATTCAATTAAATAATTGATATATAAATAATTTTTTTTTACAATATGTTTATTCTTTGAAAATATATTGATTATTATTGATGACCAAAAAAAGATATATTGATTATTGTTAAATAAAGTTTACATTTTTTTGAAGAAAGTATCGATATTTTGGCTAAGTACTTGTAGCATATATTTATTTACTCTTTAAGTATATGTATATATTTTAATTAACTAATTAGAACTTATCAAAATTTATAATTTTTTTTAGCATCACTTAAATGAAATATTATATATTTTTTTGAAATCTTATTTTTAAATTTTTGAAATAAATTAAAATACTAAACAAGAAAATTATATGAGAAT
Source organism: Omphalea diandra (assembly GCA_949677035.1). NCBI lineage: Eukaryota > Viridiplantae > Streptophyta > Magnoliopsida > Malpighiales > Euphorbiaceae > Omphalea > Omphalea diandra. Next base: position 14,532 of record CATIWR010029928.1, on the reverse strand, counting down.
CATATTTTCATTCAATTTCTTGTTATACCAAGCTCTTTAACTAATGATTTTTAACAACATTATAAACTGCTATCTAAAAAATAGAAAATTATCGAACATGATAAATTGTGATTTGTTGATTCATAATCTAACTTGGTTAATCCAATATATCTTAGAATTTCTATAGATTACCCAATATACACTACGTTAATTTCATCATCATACAATTTCATTTAAGTTAGTTCCATCTTTGAACCCTACCCCATGTTTCTAAGGCAAACAGGCAAGGTCCCGCTTGCGCAGTTTTTTGACGACCAAACAAAGGAAGACGGATATATAATAGCTGAAATCCAAGAACAAGAAAAGAAAACAAATCAGACGATTGAGAGTGTCTTCCAAAATCTCAGCCTTGGATTTAGGACGAAACTCGGTGGAATCATTCACAAGATGGTGAGGTTGAAACAGTTCGCTATTTTGCTGACTATCGCCACTATTAACTGCATACGTTTTTGTCAGGGCATCGTTGAAACCAAGCCCACAAGGAAAAATCGACCTCGAAGCTGGAAGTCCGAGAAGAGAAGTGTGTTTACAAGTATCAAGTACAGAAGAAGGACGAGTGACCGGCGGTTTCACAGTGGGCTTGTAGAGAAGAGCCATTTTTGTTACCATTTTCTCAAGAACTGGAACTTCCACAACATGGACAACCCGTACACCCGTGTAAGATTGTCACAAAAACAAACTGTGTGGTGGAGGTGAATCGAAGCTGTGTTTGCGTAAGGAGCATTCCAATGTTCGTATTATTGGCATTATTGTTCATAATTGACAGCATGGAAAGTCAAGAACAACAGCAGAGGCTGTACAAAATCCGGGGAGAGACTGGAGACTAACGAAAAATTAAAGCGGCACAAGCAGAGTTGTGAATTAAGGTGGAGCAGCCACAACTAGTTTAACCCTGATTAAAGTTTTATTTATTTTTATTTTTTTTATTCAGTGCATTTAAAAAAATTGATTAATAAAAAATATTTTTTTCATAAAAAAGAGAGGTATATTATAATTAGAATATATTAAATTAAAAAATTAAATATTTTACTTAAAAAAATTAAAGATTTTTATGGATTTTAAATTAAAGTATTTAATAATAATTTTTAAATTTTTTTTTTAAAAATCAAGAGGTTAAAGACTTTTAAAAAAATTTATGAAAATCAGAGTATTCAATTATACTTCTTATAATTAATATTTAAAAAATTATTAACTTTTAAAAATAATAAATTTTTGTACGTTGTGAGTAACTTTTAGGTATAATATAAATAAAATGTCTAAAATATTTGTTTCCCCATTTCACAAAATTTTGTCAGACTTTTATTTTACTTTCTCAGTTGAGAAGACTTAAGCAATGAGAGCAAGATACACTTATATTTTTAATTTTTACATTATTCAGTAGTTTAATTGATGCAAAGTTTAGGTCTTCCTATTAAGAAGATTCACTATTATAAGAATAATTGCATGTTATACTAGGGTGGTGACAGTGACTTAAGGACATGCAAGTATTGAGATATTTTCAGATATAAGTGCATGCCTCGAGCATAAATACATCTAAAAAAAGAAGTTTCATATAAGAAGATTTATTACTTTCCTCTGACGTCGAGACTGTAAAGGTTGTATGCTTCTGAAGCAACTGCCAAGTATATGAGATGACATGCTGAGCATGAACAAGATGAAGGTGTGATGAAACATTGTTTAGATTCTCCTGCATGGAAGCATTTTAATATAATGAATCCATAGTTTGCATCTAAAATCTAAAATATCCAGCTTGGATTATCCACTGATGGGTTTCAACCTTTTGGACAATTTAGACAATAATATTCATATTGACTAATTATTTTAACCCGTTTATAATTTGCTATCCTAGATTTGTATGAAGGAGGAATCTATGTTTATTTCTATTCTGGTTCCAGGACCTAACAATCCCGAACAGAAGTTGGATGTATTTATACAGCTCATGATTGTAGAATAGAAAATGTTATGAGAAATTAGTGTGCAGACATATGATTTTTCACAAGTGCAATTTTCAATTACGAGTTGCTTTGCGATGAACTGTTAGTGATTTTACTACTTATGATATATTGTCTAGATGGAGTACTCAAGGCAGACTTGCTTGTTTGTATTGCATGGAACATGTTGATGCCTTCATGCTTCCAAATGGCAGTAAACAGTCTTGGTTTAATAATACCCGAAAATTCTTACCGCCTAATCATCTGTTATGATGGAACAAAACTGCTTTTCTTAAAAATCAAATAGTGGAAGATCTGGTTGCACCTATAAGGTCAGGAATAGACGTACCAGAGGAAATCACTAAATTACGATTGATAAGGGTAACTAAAGTTGGGTCCGAAGATGTTAATTGTCAAATAACAAGACTAAGAAGATGTGGATAGAAGAAACAAAATATTTTATGGGATTTGCCTTATTGGAGTACCAATTTGATAAGGCATAATTTGGATGTCAAGAATGTGGTCAAGAATATTTTTAATATAGTGATGAATATTGAAGGGAAATCCAAACATAATGGCAAATCTAGAGAAAACTTAAGGTTATTTTGTTATTGTCCGGAGTTACATTGGGATGATGCAAATGGAAAATATCCAAAAGAAAAATATACACTTGATAAGCAAAGTAAGCAAATATTACATGAATGGTTCAAGAATATTAGATTTCTAGATGGGTATGTATCCAATATAGCTCGATGTGTCGATATGCACAAGCTGAAGTTATTTAGCAAGAAAATTCATGATTTTCATGTGTTTATGTAGCGATTACTCCTTATTGCTTTTTATGAGTTGTTGCCTTCACAAGTACAAAAACCTCTCATATAGTTGAGTTTTTTTTTTTTAAAGAACTCTACCGTAAATCAGGGAGGAAGACATGGAACAATTGAAAATGGACATTTCTTTGATTTTGTGTAAGTTACAATGTATTTTCCCTTCAAGTTTTTTTTGATCCAATAGAACATCTAGTTGTACACTTGGCATATGAAGTAAAGCAAATAAGACATGTGCATTATAGATAGATGTATCCTTTTGAGAGGTACATTAAATGCAAAAGTTTCCATTGTACATGTCATTTCAATTTCAATCCATTCATTTTTAAGCTATTCACATATTATATGTTGTAGATTTCTTAGACATTTAAAAAATAATGTGAAGAATAAAGCTCGGGTTGAAGGTTCTATATGGAATGCATACAATTGAAGAAGCTTCATCATTTTGCTCATATTTTTTTGAGTTGCATGTGTATACAAGGTGTAAAAGAGTACCTCAAAATGATGATGGTGGGAACTCTGAAATATCCAATATTTCAAGAAATTTGTGAATATTCATTTATCTATGTAAACCATTTGGTAGACCTAAAAGCAAAATACTGACATATGAAAAATATCACGTAATTCAAACATATATTTTTTTGAATTGTCGTGAAGTAATGAAATATGTCAAGTAAGTTATAATTTTATTTCAACTCTTTATTTTGTACTTCTGCAACTGATATACAAATATTAAAATACTAATATTATGTTCTACAAATTTTATGAGGCTTGTACATTGATATGTTGAAGCACACTTTTCCTAATATATCCATTAGTGATGTTGATAAAAAGTTGGACATAAATTTCGATATTGGTTCATATATATGAGTATATTCTAACTAATAATACAACAATAAATGTTATAAGAGTAATTATTATATAACTAATTTAAACAATGAGTTGTTTTAGTTTTTTAGGCAAATGATCCAACAAATGGAATCACAAATTAATTTATTGTAGATCTTGCTAAAGGTCCATTATGTGGTGTGACTATGTATCCTGCTTATTTTGTAAATGGTTACAAGTTGCACATTGAAAAATATGGTTCAAATAGGGCATCAATTAATAGTGGAGTAAGTATTAAGGGTTTGAACTTTAGTGAAAATGCATATCTCTATTACAGTTGACTAACCGAGGTGTTATAGTTGGATTATCCTAGACTTCCGATCAAAAGAACAATTTTGTTCAAATGTGAATGGTTTGATCTAACACCTAATGTTAGAATGAAAGTATATGAAAATTACAATCTTGTTGAAATCAACCACAAGCGCAAGTTCAACAACTATGAACCTTTTATATTGGCGTTGCAAGCTTGTTAAGTGAATTATCTTCCTTATCCCTGTTTACAATGGGATAAAGCTGATTGGTGGGTATTATTCAAAATAAAAGTTCAATCATTTGTTTAAATAAGGACAAATATATTATGAAGACATCATCTCAAGTTCCGTTTCGAGAGGATGTTGAACAAAATTTGCCTATTATAAAATTTACAAAGGACGAGTCACTAGGAATTTCCAATATCGAGGTGTGTTGTTCATTGAATTAAATTATAAAGACGAAAATATTCAGTTTGATGATGAAACGGAGTTATAATCAGAATTTAAATCATCAGAGGATATAATGTCTAAAGGTGATATAAGCCATGATATTCAGAGTAAGTCAAAAATTTTAGTGTATTTAATTTTTAAGTATGTTAATGTACAAATTTGAATGGAAATTTTATAATGTATTTATTATGTTAGATATATAATTTTGTATGTACATTCAGATAACATGTCATATACCTAGCAATTCAGGTACATTGTCCCAAGGCAGTACGACAGGTAAAGGATGTACTCGTGATCACAGGCCACCTATGCCACCACTTCCACCAACCAGCACACCGACTTAAACACCTAGACTTCCCTTGACGTCGGCTTCACCTATAGGTTCGTCTCCTCCCTCAACTTCATCCCCTACTCCATCCCTTACTCAAGATCCTCCTTCAGCTCCATTTATGCCATCGACGCTGACAGATCAGGATAAGGCATATATAGTTCCTACACCTAAGCTATGACCTCATATTTCTTTACAACACAGGAGGTATGTAATAATTATTTTTCTATTTTTTATTTATTTCTTATTTTTTATCTTATTAATTATAACACTAACTAATTTTTATGTTTAATTTTGTGCAATTTTGGATTTGTTTGATAGATGCTCCAGTGCATGTCGGAAGATCTTCAAGCAAAAGATTCATCATAATGGTTGCACTTAGAAGAAGGTCCCATGGTTTATGAAGACCTTCTACTAGGCGGAGTTCAAGGTAAGTAATATTTAAAATTCTAAGTTAAATATTTAAAAGTAAGTTTTATTTATTTACTATTTTGTGTGTTTATTATTCGTAGAGAAGTACTTTCAATGGGACCAGATGATCGATGTCTTGTTCTAGTCAACTTTCTTTAAGAAGGCTACTTTGAGGTACAAGGATATGTTTCATGATTTAAAACATAAGGACAAGGAGACTTGGGTATTTGATGAAGCTTGGGACCATTGGCAGACTCAGTGGAGTTCTTGACCTGCTCAAGTTATGTCTTGTTAGGCCAGCCTGAACAAATATATCGAGAAAGGAGGTCCTGACTTAGGTCCATTTAGGCACACAAGGGATTTATCCCCCCCCCCCCCTTCCCATTCTGAGCACGCCTGATAACTGACAATAAAATATTTCACATTTATGAATTACTATTTATGTTATCCATTTAAAGTTTTCATTTCAATTTCTTCTTTTTGTTACCTTTATAACAGGCTCGACAGCTGACATAGGAGTTCATCTCGTCAATGTCTTTGTGTATACACACGCGAAGCAACATGACATGAAGACCTTCATTGATGCACGATCCAGGGCAATTGATGTAACTCATAATTTACTTATTTTATATTTTATTTTTTCATTAATTAATATTTATATATCTCATACTTTACAAAATGTAAGATAGTATTCTCAAACATCGTGAGTAGCTGTTGCAACCACCTTTAGGATCCGATAAACCTCATTAAGTCAACAAGTGCGAGGTTTTCCTACTGGCAACGGGGGGATTGGGTGAAGGATTGAATCTATGGAATGAGTGATCATGCCCCTCGTTTCTATGACGAGTACTTAGGTGCTAGCTCTTTTTTAGCTCCACCGCCATATGCTGAGGACTTACAGCGAGAGATCGAAAGTCGAATAGATGAGAGAATCAAATCCTATCACGCTTAGGTCCACTCTGTCGATTCACATATGTGAGTTATAGAGAATTGACTACACGCAATGTTCCAGCAGACTGAGATACCTCTTCCCTCTCATCTGCAGATGCCTATGCCACTCGTCTCACCTCCTCCTCGGCCACTGACTAATCTTCTTGTTGTTGTTGCTGCTACAACTATTGTCCCTCCTGCATATGATCTTATTGCATTCGTCATCACTAATGATTTTTTTGTCAATTTAGAGGATGCAACATCTGATTAGTTTTATAGTTTTATTTATATCAAACATTGATATTTTTATGTGTATATATATATATATATATATATATATCTATGTGTGTGTTTCTTTTTTCGTTATATATTTTGTTATTATTTGTTATTTTAATTTTTTATAAAATTATAAAATTAATATTAAAAATATTAATATTATTATAATAAATATTATAAGTATTAATATCATAAATAGTATAAAATATTAAATAGTATCAAATTAATATAAAATATAAATATAAATATTATAATATTTTAAAAAATCCTTGAAATGTTACTGACAAATTACCGATGGACAGATAAAAAAATAAATAAATCATGACGGATTATTAATAGAATTTTTAAAAAATATAAAACACCGATTTAATTCACTGAGTAATTACCGAAAACTTTCATGGGTAATTTAATTAGATTTTTGCGCTTAAATACCAACTAATATTTCATCGGTAATTCGTCGTTAAATTTTGCCAACTGATTGATTTTCCATCAATATTGCATTATCGACCAACATTTTATTGACATATAATGACAGTCGGTGTTCCATTAGTAAACTTAGATTACTGACGGAATCGATGGCTTTATCGATGGAATTTTTCATCAGTAAATTATATATTTTTTGTATTGACAATTACTTAATCCAAGTTAAACTTTCCACTAAGGGAAGTTAATGTATGCGAGAAAAAAGATCACATATAGGAAGAAATAGAGCAGCCTTCTTCTCCAAGAAGAAAAAATCAACACTCTATAATTTTGAGATTGATCTTAGCCTATGAACTATAGGAATTTTCTATTTATGATCATTCCTCGATCAACAATACTAGTATTGTTTATTTTATTTCTGCACTTTAACAAGTAAATATATTGGAATTATTTATTGCTTGAATTAAGTTGTGTTAGTTAATTCCTTTCATTGGTATCAAAGCCTGGTTTTACTTGTGTTCTGATTGTATATGAGATTTTAACATAGCCTAAACATTTGAATGTGGATAATTTGCATATGTTATTTGTTTTTAATTCAATTTATGTAATTTGCAATTACTATTGATATACTTGGAATTAAGCCATAATATTTCACATGGATAATGCTTTGATGTCCAGTAGTATGCACACAAAATTATTAAGCCTAACTCTTTGTAGTTTGTGAGATATTAAGTTTTATTGAATTTTTGCAGAAAATTTGTTAATTTTTAGTTTGATTTGTGAGTATATTTTAATAATACAAATCAAAAGCTTTCTAGTAGTGTATTATTCATATGAATTGGAGTTCTGTAGCATGAGTAATTATATTTTGAATTTTCATGGATTAAACTGAACAAAACTAGAAAGTACAAGGACTGTCTAAAAGAGACAAATGATGAACATTGCGACTTTTACACTTTCAGTCTCCCCTCAATGTGTAGTTTGTACAAAAACCTAGACATAGAAATGTTTTGGCAAAAATAGGATGAATTTTGGAAACAAAAAAAGCCCTTAAGGCAGTGCATGTTGTGTGCCTCTTCACCCACTGACGCTTGGATGAAGAGGCACATGACATATGAATTGCATACCTATCTTCCCAGGCAATATGTCATTTATGTCAAACGACTTGCTGTTTTTTTTTTGATGGCATGTCGTTTTATTGGCTTAGAAAAAAAAATCAGATTGTTTAATGGGCGAATGGGGGCGCATGCAAGGTCATTTTTTACCTAATTTTTTTTCAAATTCACTTTTTTTTATCATCCTAATTTTTAGGGGCATTAAAATTAATTTTTTTAATACGTGAAATATTAAATTTTATCAATATATATGTGTGATAAATTCAATAAAAATTATTTTTAGCTCTTTGAAAATTCTAAAAATTTTTTCTTAAGTGTTTTGTGGTCTAATGAGTAGCTATTGCACAAAAAGTTTGATTAATTTAGTTTTAATCACGGTAATTTTTATGCTAGATTGCTTTTTTTTTTGTTTATTTTCTGTATTTGTTACAAAAAATTATGACAATCACCATAGGACCAGAAGACAAAGGATTAAAGTGAGTCGGATATTAAAAATTTTAAGACCATTTCTTCAGATAATGATGTGACTCGCATGGTGAATCACTTTGTTAATGTTAATAACAAAATTCATGATATTATTTGGCAAGATGGTTTGCTCACTCATGAAAGAAGATGTAAAACCTTGGGGTTAGCTCTGATTTCAGAGTATAGGAACCCTTTTGACCTTTTTATGGTCTGACCTAAAAATTTTTGGGTCGTATTTGAGATTGGTCAAATGTTTTATAAGGAACTTTGTGAGGTCCACCATGGTTTACTCTAGTTTTGGCGTAACTTATATGTCTAGAAGTTTTCTTGGTCTTCCTGTTGAAATTTATTTTAGATTCACTCACTTCATCCTTGTCAAGTGTATGGTTACTTAGATTATAATTTGTTTCTAATATAATTATCTATTTATGGATTATATGACTTTAAATTTTTTGTTTTGGTGTTTGCACTTTGTATATATTTGTCTTGTTATATGAATATTATTTTATTTAATGTATTTATTTTAGTTCAATTAATTATTTGTGCTTATAATTAATTGGTTAGGAATATTTAATTTGTGCAATTAAATATAAATAAATGCATATAATATTCATAAATTTATTGTGATATTATAAGAGTTTTAATAACTTTAAGAATGAAACTTTATATTAATTAATTACGTCAATAATTACTTTACATTTAGAAACTTAAACAATGATTGGAAACACTGTGATCTTTTGACTATAAACCTAATGTAATGTATTATCGACATGATTAATTAATGACAAAGTACTTGTATATTATGCTAGACATTAAAATTTGTGTGTATGTCTTATGCAGAACTCTATGTTTTACAAATAGCTTCTGCTTCCAAAAATATTGTCCTCAATAAGGGTGAGAAATGGAATGGTGATAATTATGAGATTTGGAGCATGAAAATATAGTATGTGTTGAAAGAGTAAGAGGCTCTTGAGGCTTTGAACATTGTCATGGATGAGTCTGAGAAAGGCATAATGGCCCAACATAGGAAGGACCATGAAACCTATGAAGCTTGGAAAAGGAAGAACTCTCTAGTTCATATTATGTTGTTGAACAACATAGATGATGACATCATGCGTGAGTTCCATAGGTATGAAAATGGCAAGGACATGTGGTCCATATTGAAAGTGAAGTTTAGAGGTATGTCTGTAACTAAAATCATGTCGTTGACTATCAAGTTTGATACATATAAGAAACATCCTGAACACAATATGAAAAAGCATTTAATGTAAATGTCAAACATTATAACTAAGCTAAAAGATGTTGGTCATTCCTAAATAGATGAGCAATAGGTCTACACCATCATTTGATGCTTACCCTAAAACTGGGAGCATATGAAGATGCATTTGACTTATAATGAAAATATTAGAACACTAGAAGGTGTTATTTGCCACCTTGAGTTGGACAAGGATCACCTTAAAGTTACTAAGTCAAGTACTGATGTGTATAAGACTGGTTTTAGCAAGCATCAAAGTTTTAGGGTGAAAGCGCAAGTATCAAAGTGGGTCCTAATCAGACAATAAGAAATGAGAAGCTCATCCAAACAATAAGCCTAAGCAAAACCAACATAGTAAGAAAAAGCATAACAAGAAGAGAAATATAACAAAGGTTAGGTTTTATAACTACAACAAATGTGGTCATCTAAAAAAGGTACCTCATTATGCATATGTTAATGAATTATGTGTTTCTAACACTATTTTTCTAACCAAATCACATGTTTCATGGATTGTAAACTCAAGGACCATAAACCATATAGTGAAGGATTAAGAAGCCTTTATGGACTTTTGAGGAGTCCCACGTGGAGTGACATGGATATTTGTAGGAAATAGCGCCAAAGTTGAGGTGAAAGGGATTGGCACATGCAAGTTAGTCATGCATGGTGGTCGACCCTTATTCTTACATGATGTGCTATTTTACTCTATAAATTTGTCAGAATTTAATTTCTATGTTGTTATTGCTTAGATTAAGTTTTAGTTGGAATTTTCATGACATTGGTGTTAATTTGTCTTTGGGAACAAATTTCTATGATTATGGTTACATTCTAGATGGTTTCATTATGATGGATTTGGATTATGACTTAAGTAATTGTAATGTAAGTTTTTCTATGTTTGTAACACGCATGATTATAAGAATTATGTGAATGTTTGGCATGCTAGGTTTGGCCATATTGGTCAAAAGAGAATGAATAGGTTAGCCAAAGAAGGCTTATTGGCTAATATTGACACAGTAGATTTGTCAACTTGTGAACATTGTCTTGTTGAAAATTTTATAAGAAAACCATTTGAAAAAGGAACTAGAGCTGAATTTCTATTGCAATTAGTACATTTTAACGTATGTGGTCCTATTAATGTGAGAGCTAGGCATGAAGCATTTTGTTTCATCTCATTTATTGATGATTACACTCGATATGGTTATGTCTATTTGATATCTCATAAATCTGAAGTGTTAAGTTACTTTAAGAAAATCTAGTTGAAAATTAGACAGAAAAATAAAAGCATTAAGGATTAATTGAGGCTGAGAATACTTGTTTGATAAATTCAGAGGGTTTTATGATGAAAAAGGAATACAACATCAGTTGAGTATTCCCAAAACTCCACAACAAATTGGCATTGCTAAGAGGAGGAATATAACTTTTCTTGAAATGGTTAGGTATATGATGGCTCTAGCTCATCTGCCAATCACCTTTTGGGGTGATGCACTATTAACTGCCACATTTATACTTAACCGAGTGCCTAAAAAATTAGTTACCACCACTCCGTATGACTTATGGACTAATAAGAAACCTGACCCAAGTGTTTTAAAACCTTAGGGAAGTGCTGCTTATATTCACAATTTCTCCTATAAATATGGTAAATTAGGTCTAAGAGGAAAGAAAAGTATCTTTATAAGGTACTCTGAAACCTCAAAAAGTTATATGTTCATAAGTGTGCAAAATAGTGGGAGTGTAACTAAATTTAAATCACGTGATGTCTCACCCTTAGATATTGAGTTTCCTAAACGAGGTGAGATAACTTAAGACTTATCACTTTTTGAAAACCATGGATCCACACTTATTAGTATCACCTCATTCAAGTGGGAGGATTTTGACAGATGATGAATTAGTTTCACCTGTATCAATTTCATCATCTCATACGAATGAAAGTGATCTTGGTCTAAGTGGGAGCAATTTGAGAATGGAAAATGATCATGGTCTAAGTGAAAGTAATTTGAGAATTAGTGAATCTCAATTACGTCGAAGTAATCGTGTAACCATTCCTTATTGTCGATTTGAGATTGAAGGTGGTGAAGCTTTAATGATTCTTCCACAAGAAGAGGATGAGCTAAAGAATGTGAAAAAGGCTTTCTCTTACCCTGCTAAAGATAAATGGAATAAGGCAATGAAAGAGAAAATGAAGTCTATGAGATCTAATCAAGTTTGGGAACTAGTTGATCTCTCAAAAGGATGTAAAGCCATTGGAAATAAATGGATTCTTAAGATAAAATGAAAGGCTAATGGTACCATTGAAAGGCACAAGGCTCGCCTAGTTGCAAAAGGGTACATATAACATGAAGGAATTGACTATGAGAAACTTTTTCACCTATTGTAAGGTTTACTTTGATTTGTTTAATTCTAGCTATAGTTACTAGCTTAGACCTTGAATTACATTAAATGGATGTAAAGATTGCCTTTTCTCAATGGAGAACTAGATGAAGAAATTTATATGGAACAACCAATAGGTTTCATTAAAGAATGTTGTGAAAAAAAGGTTTGTAGACTTTTAAAGTTATATATGGCCTCAAATAGTCATAAAGGCAATGGTATATTCATTTTCACAATGTAATCATTTCGTATGGTTCCACTATGATTGAGGAGGATCATTATGTATACACCAAAAAGTTTAGGGATAAATTTGTAATTTTGTCATTATACGTTGATGACATACTTATAGTTTATAGTTGAAAATGATAAGGAGTATCTTAATGACATCAAAGTGTGGTTGTCATCTAACTTCAACATGAAGGATATGGGTGAAGTTGTATATATTCTTAGAGTTGAGATTTCAAGAGATCATCCAAAGAAAATATTGGCTCTTTCGCAAGAGACATATATTAGAAAAGTCCTTGAATGATTTAATATGCAAGATTATAAGCCCCTTGAAACTCCTATAGCTAAATGTAAAGGTTTAAGCTTAAGATTGTGTCCTAAGACTCAAGAGGAAATGGAACAAATGAGTAGAGTTTCTTATGCTAGTGCAGTTGGAAGTCTAATGTATGCCATGATGTGTACTAGACTAGACATCTGCGATGTTGTAGGCATGGTAAACGAATATTAGTCCAACCCAGGCCTAACACATTGGAAAGCTATAAAGAGGATTCCGAGGTATCTAAAGGAAGCTGCTAATTACTCGTTGTGCTATTAAGGCTGTGATATGCATTTGAGAGGTTATACAGATGTTGACCAGGAACGAGACTTAAATGTTAGAAAGTCTACCTTGGGTTTCATTTTCTTACTCAGTAATGGCCTCATATCCTAGAGTAATAAGAAACGGTCATGTGTAACCCTATCCACGATGGAAGTCAAATTTGTGACCTTCTTTTCAGTAGTACAAGAAGTTATGTGTTTAAAAGGTTTTTAGATGATCTAGGGGTCTATGCTAGTTCCATTAATCTAGTGTTAGTCGACTATGATAGTTAAGCAACTATTGTATATACTAAGGACCCAACGTTTCATTGTAAATCCAAATATATAAATATTAAGTACAACTTTGTCAAAGACATAGTGACACAAACATGAAATAAATTTCTATGCGAGATATGATTACAAATCCACTTATAAAGTTTGTTCCTAGAGATGTATTTGTTGAGCATTCTAAATCTCAAGGAATGCATGGATCTTAATGTATTTATACCATTAACTATTTTTTAATATTTGCAAATGTTTGATTAATGTCTAAATGATAATGAAGATTATTAGTATACATACAAATGAATGTTCTTGAGTACATTCTTAATTATTTTTCTAGAAAATATGTTGGGCAGATAAGAGATTGACCTTCTCACATAGGTAATCATCTTTTTATCATTTTTGTAATGCATAAAGATGAGACAAATTTTATGCTTATTATCTAGGTGATAATTATGCTCAAGCTTAAAATTCAGAATGTCATGTTAATGATGACAAAAGGTCATTATAACAATTTAAGTGAATTTATGTTTTCACTATATTTGTCTTTATTGCCAAATGTGAGTTCCATTGAATATTAATGAGTAAATTGGTGAACTCAAGTTAAATGTGGAGTGCATCTAGACTATCATCTATAAAACATTTTATTTAAGAAAGACATCCACTCCATGAGAACAGAAAAAATATTATAATATGTGATTCATACTATGTGTACGATAAATATGAGCATTAAGGGTAGTAAAAGTAATAGATCTCAACTTGTTATTATGTAAGACCCTGAGAAAAGAAGGATCCTCGAATTGTACCCTCACGACTCCTATTAGTTACTCGAGACTTAATTTAATATTTGCTATCTTAGTGTGTTGACAAAGGATAATGAATGATACAATTCAACGGGGCATTGCTAGAAAAGCAAGTTAAGTTGAAGTTAAGAGAATTGTGAGAAGAGGAAGATCATTAAAGTATCATATCAACTTATATTCCCTGGTCGACCAATTATAATTTGTCTACGTGATAAAATATAATTATGAATATAAAATATAATCATAAATGAGATCATGAGAATTGATAGATGTAATAAAAGTGGTCTAGGGTACAACATACTATAATATATTCTAAAAACCATTTAGTTGGTAAGCTATATACTCTTAACAGATATGTAGCTCTGAGCTTTGGAAGTATATTGGTCTCATGACCTATTTTTTGAGTATAAATTATTGCAGAGTATAGAGAATGTGTATTCTCAAATTGGTTGTGTCCCACTATCAATACAGGAAACTTAGTGTTTTGATACAAAATAATTTGTCACAGTACATATTAAATTATCGCTATAAATATATCTTGATAAAATAGATTTGTCACTATATTTGTTAAAACAACATCGTCTCAATGGGCATATTATGACAACTTATATTTTGTCATAATAGTGCATAACTTTTGTGACAAATATATTTATCACAATAATATATATATATATATATATATATATATATATA
>CATIWR010029913.1:0-13302 GCA_949677035.1 Omphalea diandra | reverse complement strand
AGATATGTTAAGAGCTAGTTCTTTTAGAAGATTTGGAAGGAAACTAAGAAGGCATGTTAGAAGAGACACTAACAGCAATGGCCATGAGGTAGGTTTCCAAAATGACATTATACATAATAGAGAAGCTTTTCTTTTCTTTTCCTTCTTTCTTTTTTTATGTTATTGTCTATTCTTTATCTTGTTTTGAAGAGCCACAGCCTTAATCAACTCAACAAACTGAAAAGAAAGTGGTCAAAACAAAATGAAGAATGAGGCATGTTAATTGTCTCTTTTTTTCATGCCACTTTTTTGAACGCAGCCATTATTAAAGATTAAAAGGGTAATCATACAAAAAATTGCTTTTTGTAATGTGATAAGATTTTAGACTTCTTAATGCTTCACTTTTTCTTTTCTTTTCTTTCTTGGCTCTCTTGAATTTGATTCTCAGGTTGATCAAAACAGACTTAAGATTTCTGGGTTTCTTCTTTTTTCTTAGAAAAATAAAGCCTTTAAAACACATTTAAGTTTACCTGCTTAAATTTATAGTGACTAAGAAAGCTTGTGTTATTTACTTTCCAAGAAAAATATCAGGGACTTCTGCTAGTTGAATATTCTTTCATTTCCACTCATCAAACATTATCAGATCAAATTGCAGACTTTCATGGGTTCCTTGTAATTTGCTAATGAAGTCATGGCCTCAAAAAGCTATGTAACTCTGACTGTCCTGATAATTTAAAAAAAAAAAAAAAAAAAAAAGAGAGAAGGGAAAACACAACTAGTGTTCATGAATTGTACCATCAAGAATATTAGGTTGCAAAATTATTCTAGGGCTAATAATATCTTAGAGAAGGACAGTGACATAATTCATCCAATTTTGTTATTCAATATATATTTAATGCCTTTTCCTTTTCAAACTGTTGGGTAACAGCATGCAGTTGGGTATGTGACCGGAGATCAATATTATGGAGCAAAAGCAAGTATAAACGTGTGGGCACCAAAGGTTGCTAATCAATATGAATTCAGCTTATCACAGATGTGGGTCATTTCTGGTTCATTTGGGGATGATCTTAATACCATTGAAGCTGGTTGGCAGGTGTGTCTCTAATTTCCCCATATATATATATATATATATATTCTCATAAAATTAAGTCTATTTCTTTTTCTTGCTATCAATAAAAAAAAATACAACATATGCATTTTTTGTTTAGGAAAAATGACTCAAATTTATTTATGCATAAACTGAGAGAAGTGCTTATTCATAAAATTAGATGCTTAATCCCTTTCATCTCAACACATGAATGAACTTTATTTATGATTCCATAGTCTTTTGCTATGCTTTCTCCGATATTGACTTTTTTAATTTTTTAATTCGAAAATATTTTAAAAAAATAGAGACGACTAAAATTTGAATTTTTAACCTCCTATCAAATTCAGATTCAAAAGGAAATACACTAACCAATTGGACTAAGTTCAGGATGCATATTATTATATACTATATTGAAGATTGTCATTTGGCAAATTAAAATGTGAGAAGTCCATAGCATTAAAATAAAGCATAAATCTGAAGTTAAATTACTATACTTCACTCAGACGCTCAATATAATGAAAACGAT
Source organism: Omphalea diandra (assembly GCA_949677035.1). Lineage (NCBI taxonomy): Eukaryota > Viridiplantae > Streptophyta > Magnoliopsida > Malpighiales > Euphorbiaceae > Omphalea > Omphalea diandra. The sequence continues at coordinate 11,710 of CATIWR010029913.1, read as the reverse complement.
GCTATTTCTACGTAGGATTGGAGTATTTAGTTGTCACATTTAAAGCACTTTCACATCTCACCTACCTCCCATTTTCATCTGTATTCATCATGTAGTTGCATGCATTAATCATTCTTTCCTTGACCGATTGCAGGTTAGCCCAGAATTATATGGGGACAACTACCCCAGGTTCTTTACGTACTGGACTGTGAGTATTAGCTTATAAAGTTTGGATCATTCTTCTTGTAATTTACTTCTTCCTTGCCCTACCTTCAAGTATGAGATAAAATCATAAATGATGTTCTAACAATCAACTTGATGTTATTGTTACAGACAGATGCATATCAAGCAACTGGATGCTACAATTTGCTATGCTCAGGTTTTGTGCAAACCAACAATAGAATTGCAATTGGGGCTGCCATTTCTCCAACTTCTTCTTACAGTGGAGGACAATTTGATATCAGCTTATTAGTTTGGAAGGTAAATTAAATTATTATTTGAAAAAAAAAATATAATTCATATTATAGAGTAATAAAAGGTTTAAACATTAGATTAGAATAAAGATGACATAATATTTAAACGTTACTTCTTAAAAATTAATCAGTCTTATTTTGAATCAAATCAGAGATAGAATATATTGAATAAAATTTAAAAATATTTTATTAAATAAAAAAATTTTAAAAAAAAAACATATGCTTTTTGCAGTCCAGCTGCATGTAGCAACTTCCAACCAAGTATGGATTGCCAAGATTGTTTGGTCCCACAAAGAAAATTTTTATCTCTAGTTGAATATAGACCACCTGATTTATTACTTTGTTTCTAGATGCGATGAAGAGTAATAGGCCCTGTTTAGAACATAACTGTAACATGCTATTTCCTTAAACCAAAGTCCATATGCATTAATACAATGTGAAATATGGCCTTAATAAAGCATGTAGCTCTAAGAATGGACCATCTCGGGCTGCAAAAGTAACTTGGAATACTGCCTGTAATTTTCTTGCATTTTCTTTTTTTTTTGGCTTTGCAAGAATCTCTTCCTTTCCTGATTCCTGAGTCCTGACCCCTCCATACCCTTTTTATGTTTTATGAAATATCTTTTGGTATTTTTCATATGATTTCTGGACAATCCACCTTGTGGAAAGAAAAATAAGAAATCATCCCCTTCCTTTGTTTGTCCCTAGAGATGAGAAACCTTCTTTTTTTTTTTTTTTTTGGTTGAGGAGAAGTCTCTTTTACACCTTGTTTTTGACCCCTTTTTTTTCCTGTACTTATTGACACTGCACATGGTTGTAATTATTGTTTAAAGAAATGAAAATAATAATAACAATAAGTTCCGCCTTTTTTTTTTTTTTTTTTTTGGTGGTAGGATCCAAAGCATGGAAATTGGTGGCTTGAATTTGGAAATGGTGTCTTAGTTGGATATTGGCCATCATTTTTGTTCACTCACCTAAGGGATCATGCAAGTATGGTACAATTTGGTGGAGAAATAGTTAATTCAAGGCCATCAGGATTCCACACTTCTACCCAAATGGGAAGTGGCCATTTTGCAGGAGAAGGTTTTGGAAAGGCCTCATATTTCAGAAATTTGCAAGTTGTTGATTGGGATAATAACTTAATTCCCTTATCAAATCTAAGGGTATTGGCTGATCATCCAAATTGCTATGACATACAAGGGGGGATCAATAGAGTTTGGGGTAATTATTTTTACTATGGAGGACCAGGAAGAAATGTGAGATGTCCCTAAGGGAAAAAAAAATGGTATATAGGACGGATTTTTTTTTTTTGGGTGGGAGGATGGGTTATTTTTCTTGTTGGGTGAAATGGGTTTCTTCTCAAAATCATTGGTGAGTTTGGGTTATTCTTATATTTATTACCTTATTAATCCAATTTTTGTTTCTTTTTTACCTTATGTAACTTTAACTCAGCTAACAGGTGATTTTGTGAGTTATACCAGTACCTCCTTAGGGACTTATGTAAATGTGGAAAGAGAAATACTAGTAAACACACTGGCTTGTGATTTTTCTTTCCTTCTCTTATCCTTGTGCAGAAGATTTTCAAGATTGCAACATTGTTTTTAGGAATACAAGGAATGAACAGAACATTCAATTAGGGGACCACAGGAAATGGCCAATATCTACCACCATCTCAATTGGGTTCATTAATCCAGCACATGCCCTCCCTTTGTTAAATGCTTGGGTCCCAAAATTTAGCACGACCCCTTTCTCATTAGTTGGGACACTGTTGGTGTAATCAAAGCGTAGACATTGCTAATTTTAGGCAGGTTATTGCTACTTCCTACAAACTATCTTGGATCATATTGAAAGTCTTCCTAGATATTAATATTTGTCCAACATTTTCAATTATTTAATACCAGTATATTAATGAGCAATGAAATTGTGTAATTGTCTATCTTTTTTAATTATTCAAAGGAAAATATTATCAAAATTTAAATTCTAAATCTTCATATATTATGAAATATGCAGTTAATGGTGGAACTAGAATTTTAGATTAGTTAGGTAAAAAAATTACATATACTTAATAAATTATTTACATCAAACACAATTTTCTAGTAATACAATATACGTACCTAAAAGCTTATCATAAATTTTATAATTATTTTTTTATAAATTTTTATATTTTAAAATTGTAGCCCAATTATTTCACTATCAACGTTAAGTTTATGAGAAATTTATTAATAACAATATAAAAATTACAAAATTATTTTTTAAAATATTTCACTGATTAATATATAAAACTTGAAATGTTTGTTAAAGATTTAGGCAGAAAAACAAATTATTCATTTTTGGGTAAATAAGTTTCAATTGATTTATCATGAATTTTAAGTAATTGAAAAGTCAATATTGAAAATTATATAAAAAACAAAACTTTGAGAGCTTAATGTGGAGCAATAAGAGCTTAAGAACTTAATCAACAAAAAGTTTAAGGGCTTAATAATGGGTTTCATCAAAAGTTTAAAATGAGTTGATAAATAATGTATGCAACTTTTTTTAAAATTAAATTTTTAAAGGGGGGTCAATATGAATTTTTATGAGGTCAATACTGCATAGTAGTAAAATTTACTTTTATTTTTTAATTTACTGTTGATTATGTGGAATTGATCTAAAATAACTCCGCCATAACAGATAGTCAACCATTGAATTATAATCTAATAATTAAATCCATGCATTATTACTAAAAAGAATACATGCTTAAGAAAATCAAACAATAAAATCAACATTTATAAGTGATTAATGTAGATCTATGCATTATTACACTAAAAGAGGCATGCTTCAGATGAATAATCAAAAAAAATTATGAGTAATTAGTGTCATTGCCAATGACCTATATTAAAACAATACAATAGGTTTGAGTGGACAACAGAAAATAGGTTTTACTTGAAGCCAAAGCCTAGATAATAGCAATTAAAGCTCTAGAGTAATAAGAATAATACTAATTACTATTATTATTATACATAAATAATTATGTGTGCATGCGTATACCATGTGCATAAAATTGCCAGCTATCTTTCTCTTAAAGTTTACGTTTTACAATTGACGCTAATTATTCATCCATTTTCAACTACGAAAAAGATACCAACATCATTATGCAAATTAATGTACTAATCCAATATAAAGTGAGATTCTGTCATTATATTATATAGTATTTTTTACACTTAAGGGCTTGCATGGGAATTGATTAGTGAGAGTTAAGGGATGAAATGTAAAAAAGGTTAAGGAGTTAACATCGTTTAGAGTTTTTTTAGATTTAAATAGAGATTAAAAGTTTACTTCGATTTACTTTCAATTGTTTATTTTTTTTAACCTTCAAATCGGGAGTTAAAAGATGAAATGAAAAGATTTTAAATATTGATATTTCATTTCATATCTTTCTATCTTATTCCATTCCATACATTTTGAATCTAAAAAAACTCTCATGCTAAAAATTCTCTCATGCAATACCTGAGAGAAGAAAGATTAATAGTTAAATACCCTATTTGCTATTGCACAAGTGGGAGTAGTAGCTTGTGTTACACTTTCGGTATTTGCTTTTGTAAGGACCAAGAGAGACCCATAGTATACTGTATGTTTCCCATTAAAAGGGCAAAATGCGCAAAAATCTAATTGCACCAACTTCCACTTTTCTTACTCCCCTTTTCTTCCTGGATTACTACTAGTGAAAGTTTCTCAGACCCAAAAGAATTAGTATGGCAAGCTATAATTCCAACCTAGACTGTGGTCTGTCTGCCTTTGCTATGTGTATGTGGGTGGTATGCTTTACATATTCATTATAACTGCAATTAGCAAGTAATTGATGAGGTTAAGATAAGTTAATTACGTCTTGTCTTATGTAACCTTATTTCTATCCATAAAATTTTACGAAGAACCCACATGATAAATTGAAAATATTTGTTTAGTCATGCAGAAGAAATAAATGATACACCTAGCGCTGATCTCCAGGAAACTAATACAGCATACAGCGTAATGTAGATTTCTGTTGTTTTGAACAACTTTAGAAACATATTCAAGTATGGAGCCCAAGTAACAAGGGCTCAGGATGCTTAGGATACTTGGTGCTTAAACACTATCTAAATTTAAAAGAGTACCAACAGGCAACAGCAGATTGTTATTAAGTTGATATGATCAATTGACCAAATTTTCCAGAATAAAAGAAATCTGCAAAATGCCTTAAAAAGCAGAATATAACACCATCATCAAACAAAATAAGAAGGGCAGTTTCGAGTTGACCTGATATCAAGCTACGTAGTTCTACTACCTATCAAAGCATTCACACTTTTATTCCAACTTTAGTCATAAAAACCCTTTATAAGATACTTAGATTAGAAGCCAATTCTTAGGAGAATGGATCCTAAAGTTAGAAACATGGACCAGCAAAAGAAGACTTGGGTGGTAATTAATCAGTGATTCTAATTCAGGTAGAGCTTTCAATGGTATATTTATGGATCAAGCAGCCACTCTCTGCATTCTCTTAATTGAATCCACCAACCAATCATCATAAAATGGTAGCTGAAAAGGACTGACAATGGCAAAATGTGACTAGGTTTTTATGAAGACAAGGAATGGAAATTTTAACCTACAACCCTTTTGTGCCCAGTTGGTAAGACGGGGCCAGTTAAGAAGTGGAAGCATGGGGTATGTGGTCCTTAGTTCGGTTCTACACATAAAATCATGTCTATATCACTAATATTTTGCGCTCTTGGTGTGTGTATGCAACCACTTGACGTGTGATTGATCATTTGCACACGCCATGACTTGTGAGGAGAATTTTATGACAAGCCAACAGTAGGAATTGGGCAGGCCAGAGAAAATTTATGGTTCATGCCTAAAATAGTCAAAATTTGGGATTCAGTTCATAGTTGTCAGGCAGGATATGTCTACAACAACCACATGGCGTACTGTGTGAGGGATTGCTCAATCAACAGTAAGTCAAGAGTAGAGAAAACGTAGAAGTATGAACTTTGTGTTTCATAATGCATGCAGGCATGTGATCAAGTTTTCCATCCAAAAGATCACCTAAACCCAACCCAAAACAGCATTGTCTCCTATGTTTATCAAGTAAATAAAAAGCTCAAGAAAAATGAGAAATGACGAAGATACAATCATGGTAGATAAATCCATTGATGCTTGTGTCTTGGCATTTATGGATAAATGGAATAAAAAAGCATAAGTTCGACGATATTAATTCTCATAATTTTTTGAAATGATGTTTTTTTAACATGTTAAGACTGTATTTCGATGGAAAGTGACCTAACAATTCAAAATTACCTGTTTTTGCTCATAATGTCTGTTATTTTTTGAGAAAATTTCATTGTTTCAGCTTTCAAATTTGCATTTTTATCATTTTTAAAGAATTTTGTGATTTTAGTATTTTTTTAATAGAAAATTCAGTTTTAAAATCGTTTTTATTTTTTGTTTATTTTCAGTATATATTTTCCAACCTTGACCTTAGAAAACAGTACTGTTAAAAATAGAAATTTTCGTTTTTATGTTTTTTTATTTAAGTTAATTCATATATAGAGTTAAATATGAATTTCCTATATATATATATATATATATATATATATATATATATATATCTAGTGACTTATAAATTCTACTTTTGTTGATATTCGTGTGCGAATAAATAAATTTATAAAAAAATATTTCTAAAATTTAACATATTTCTTTTTCATAAAGCTTCGATTATATCATCCATTTATGCAAATGGGAAGTAGTCGTCAATTTTTGGTTAATGCAGACTTTTGGCATCCATTAGAACAGCAGAAAACATATTTCAGACTATAGAAATAGCATGAAACTTTCAAGATGAAAACGTTTTTAGAAGAAAATAACTGCTTTGTTTAGCTGATAATTAATTTCGTTTTCCTTTGATGGCCCTAAAGCAACAACAAGATTTACGATAGATAGCCACCCAATCATTTGCGGTTGTAGACCTTCCATCTCTAGATTCTAGCTGAGCGTATCCAAACGCTTGAGTAGTACCACAAGACAAATTAATTATCACACTAGCCGGCGGCAATTTATATCCTGAACCCTCTCCATATAATAATAACAATAAGGAGTCTTTGACACGTGAAATACAAGTTGTGTATTTTTTTTTTTTCTTATTATACTTTTTTTTATTTTTTTATAAATGTGATTTTTTATGTATTTTTATATATTGTAATTTTATATATTATATATAATTATATTAATATATAATTATATTATATTATTATAATTTATAATTATAACAATATTTGTATCAAAAATATTATTATTACTCTAGATATATTACTTTTGATTGAGATACATTGTTCAAATATTTATGTATATTTGTATTGTACTATAAATACATTAATTCGGTACATTTATATTATACTACAAGTACATTGATTTAGAAATGCTGATACATTAATTTAGAATCTAAATACATAACTTTTGATATAAATGTATATTAATATTATAAAAGAGATACATTAACTTTGCACTGTAAGTATATTAATATTTTTTTATTTTAAATACATTATTATTATTATAGGTACATTATTTTTTATTGAAGGCACGCGGTTATTGATTTATAAGTTTTTTTTTATTTTGATTTTGGTATTTATATTAAGTTTATAAATTATCAGATTTATTTATTTTTAAAAATTTAACTTATTTAATTTTTATATAAAAATAAAATTTTTAAAATTAAAATTAAGTCAAACTAAATAATAGTAAAAATCTAATTTAAATTAGCTAAATATTGTATCAATTTATTTTAATTATAATAATAAAGAGAAAAATCAATAAAAAAGAAAAAGGAGAAAAAAAGAGATTTATGATGTGAAACTTGTGAAAAAACCGGGATTGAGGGTGTCTAGTTCCATGTGCAATAAATGATAAATTCTACGTAAAACGGTGAGTTTTAATTCAGAATTCAGGATGCACAGTTAACCGAGGTGCAGGATATTATATTCCTAGCTGGCTATATCAACCCAACTGTGTCCCATGCATTCGGGTTTACCCAACAATTCTGCAGCGTTAGGCATATGGTAGACAAACAAGACACTACATTCAAGTCCCAAAGTCCGTCAATATCTGATCTAAGCTTAAATTCCCATGACTTTCGATCACTTCAAAAGCACCAATTAGCCAGACTGCCAAAATAGTTCATCTTTTCCTTTTGGCTTGGCATGAAACGTACTGGATTCAGTGAATAAATATGAATTTCTTTTGCATCATCAATGAATGAGATAGATGCTCAAAGTGATGGACCACACACAAACCACCAAGGATATCATCAGAGGCTGAGGCACAGCTGCATCTTGACCCTCTACCTGTATTAATAAGCCACGCATCAAAAAGAACAACATAATAAAAAGTAGGAAATCATTGTCTGAAGACAAACAATTCTGACCCATGCCAGTATGAGTACACGACAACAGGTCCTAGGAACATCAAGCTGAACAAAACAATCTCAAGAAAACTAACTATTAAGCATCAACTAAACCAAGATCAACACACATACACTATCAGAAGCTGTGATCTACAACTACAACCAACTATCCAGATACGGTAATTAACCTACAATTTTTATCCACACCAGAGACGCTGTATCATAACAAACCAAGGATATGGGCATTTTCATTATTGAAACAAAGTCCCAAGTTAAAACCACAAAATTGCTTTGATAGATAGAAACTGAAATTGCAAGAACAAAACTGAAACAGCTTATAAACTCATTCTGAACTAATCACTTCAAGCAATTTACGACTCGCCTCGCTCACTTCTATGTTCTCCATCTTCAGTCGGCGACGCATCATTTGGCTTGTCCTTCCAGCAGCTGCATAAGTTCTTATCAATGACTCAAACACATTTGCCCCGACATTGTCTACAGCCTTCCTCAAAATCTCAATAAAATCTTCTGCTCCATCAACATCCTTCTGTTCCTCAAAATGTGCCATGAAAGACCACACAATCTCAGGTGATGGGATCCACTTCTGACCACCCACTCTACCTGTAGATGTTGCATTGGCTAGATAACCAACTGCCAATTTGAAATCCCCATTTTCCAAATGATGATCCAAAAAAATTTCCCAGGTTTTAGCATTAGGTTTAGCCCCTCTCCTGCTGGCCCTGTCCTTAAGCTCTTCTGCCCTTTCCAGCAAACCATCTTTGGCATAAGCTCTAATGAGAACATTTGCAATCCTGATATCATAAGTTGAGCAACTAGATTCCCATTCTCTGAAACATTTCTCTGCACCCGGTAAGTCTTTCAAGTTTACCAGCACTTGGATCATATTCAGATAGCTTGTGTTTGAAGTTTTAGGAAAAGCCAGTCTCAAGGAACGCCATATTCGATAAACCTCAAGCAATTTCCCTATTCGACCATATAATGTAATTAGAAATTGGAAAGCAGAATGATCTCGATGTGCATTTCTCTTCTCCAATTCTTTCAGTGCCTTCTCTGCCTTCTCAAGCAAGCCAGCATCAACATAAATTGACGCTAAGTTGCTATATGTTGTCCAATCTGCAGCAACTCTACCATCTCTCTTCATCTCCTCAATCACTCTTTCAACACCAGAAAGATCACTGACAGCTGCTAGAGCCCTCATCCAGACATTGTACGTATAAGAATCAAGCATGATATTGTTGGCCTTCATTTCTTGAATGACTGCTGGCACCCTTTCAGGCTGACCAATTTTTGCATATACAGTCATTAAGCTGTTGTAAGACATGGAGCTTAAACTAAGATTGAGCTCCTTCATCTTTTCCTTTAGAGCTTCGGCTTCTTCAGTCATCAATTCACTGCAATAACAGTTGAGAAGGGCCCCATATGTTAGATGGTTCTTTGATGTTTCAGGAAGATCAATGAAGTAATTTTCTGCAGCAGGAATGCCTCTAGCTTTGGCAACTACATCAAGATGAATAGCTTGATCACTGACTGTCTTATTCATGCCCCTCCTAGACATAGTTTCTGATAGCTGTAAATTGCAAAATTTCACTGATCTAGAACTTGCAATGTATGCTTAAAAAGTAACAAGCACACAAGTATCATAAGTTAAGTAAAATATGGACATAGAGTGATAAAAATACCAAGTCCACTCATCAGTCATTGAAAACATTAGAATACCATGTGAGACACCATTGAGCAGCTGAAATGTGTTTCCAAAATGATGGCCAAATAATCAGAGAGAAATTTCTATTTGAATTATGTGAATGCCACTCATTTGAAAAAGACAATAATACATACAAACTGGACAACGATCTTCATAAAATTTGCCATGTTTCACTTCTACATACAGTCAAGTCATTGATTGTTACAGAATGATTAACGTAAAGCAAGTAATGACCAAGTACTGTCAACGATCAGGAAAGAGAAAACTCAAAGCAAACTATCAGTGCATGAGAACATGTTTTGCTGTCTGTGTCTGCTGTTAGACAATTTATTATAGGCATTATTTAAGTTAAAAGGGTTTCAACCCACTATCATTCAGAAAACAATCTCTGGAATCTACTTCCAATTTATTCGCACAATTGAAATCCATTCAAAACTTTCTATGTTTGTAGTGGTACCAGAATTATTTTTTTCTTGGAAATGATCAACATTCCGATCCTACAACAGAAGATAAAGAGTGCCAATAGTTCCAAGCAAATAAGAAACCGACGTTACAAACTTCTTACTAAACACCAGCTCAACCAAATGCAATCCTGAAAATTCAAGTTCCAAATGATGCAAAAAATAATTCAGCACAAATCTTGCGCCTTGGCACCGGACCATTAACAAATTCAAGAATCAAACTTTGGATTTGCACAAATCGAGATGTCAATCAAAATAAGCTGAGAAACAGATAAAGAGAGTAAAAAAACAACTGAAAGAAGAAAACAGCTAATTCACGAAAATGGCTAAAGACTTAGTCTTTGGGCTTATTAAAGAAAGAAGAAGAATGATGAACCTTAAGAGCAGGATAATAAAGCTTGCGATCGCGAAGCTTCTTGAGGGTATCGCCGACTTCCCATTTGTAAACCCGTTTGGAGCTCTTGATGAACTGATTCAGCCGATGCCTAACGCTTGCTTCGGCGCTGCCGTCTTTAAATAGCCTCATGTATAGTGCTTCTTCTAAATACTTGTTCGACCTCTTTGTCACGCTCTTCGTGCGCCCGAACAACTGCTGCATCGCCATTTTCCGATCTGGTTAAAACCCTAGAGGAAGAGATGTTACACAGGGTTTAGCTCCAATAGCTGGAAGTGAAGAAGAACATGAACTTGAACTTGATTGATTTCAGGCTTTGGCCCATTTGAAATTGGATAAGGGCTTGTTTGCTGGGTTACACACTATACGAAAATATTGAATGAAAATAAAAATCAAATAAAAAAAATATCACTTGTGAAAAATATATGAAAGAATTAAAAAGTTATCATTTTATATTATCAAAGCGAAAAAATAAGAACAAAACTTATATTAAAATCGAAAATTATAGTATTATATTTTGATTTAATAATTTATATTAGAACCAAAGGTTATACAAATTAGAAAGTCAAAATTAAATTTAACATTAAAACTTTTGAGAATTTCATAATTAAATCACTTTTTAATTAAGAATTTAAATGAAATTAAAAATTGTGGCCTCTATTTGTTGTCCATGTAGCAATAGTAATAATTCCACCACAAAGTAAGAGAAATGAGTACGCATGCACATTAAAACTACGTATTATTTTTTTCTGAAAAAAGTGAGATAGATGAAATCCCACGCAATGCCATAATCCATAATCATTACCTAAAGAAAATACAAGCTGAAGATGGAGGACCATGGAAATGACCAGAAGACTATAGAAGAAAGCGATATTTTGCTTGGGTACACAAACAAATTCCTGGAAATCACCGGACAAAGCACCAATATTGCCCATAACTTCAAAATTGGGAACAAAGCATCGAATAAAAACATTTGGGTCCAGCTGAGCTGAATGTGACATTTGAACGCTGTACCTGATTTGATTTAACACGTTTTGACCATGAAATTTTGCCCAATCGCATATTCAATTCTTTTAATAAGCGCAATTAACCCTTCTTTTTTTTTTTTTTATCAAAAAGTTTGTAGTTTCCTGAAGTTTCTAGCATTAAAGAATTGAGTCTTCCAATAATTGTAGCATTTCAAGATCGGTGCCGTGAGACTATGGAATATTCACGTGAAACCGCTTTGTCCTTCATATCATACATAAATATTGTTGAACTAATAATTTTGGT
>CATIWR010029912.1:0-35399 GCA_949677035.1 Omphalea diandra | reverse complement strand
GCGATTTTTGACTTCCAACAGTCTCATTGGACACTTGTCAGGCTGTGGTTGTGGACTTGCTTCCCTCTTGAATTTCTTTGAAATTCGCTGTCGCGACTAAGCCGAGATTCCTACCGCTAATATGTCTGTGATAAAATGCCTTTCTTTCTTCAAGGATCGCGACCGAGAATCACACTGCGATTTCGCCTGCCTGGTTTTCAACATGTCTTAACATGAATCGCGGTCGCGAATATGTAGGTTGTGGTCGCGATTTTCATGCTACTTTGGAATTCATCAACTTCTTTATTTATTCTTGAGGGAATGATTCAATTCTGCAATAACAACACTTATTTGAAACATTAGTGATGATCAATCTAATTTCTCAAGATCAAAAGAGGTTTTAAACCTAGGATTGATTATCCTAGTTCAACATCATTAATTGAAGTTAGACCCATTGCCTTCTAATCTCTAACAATCATTTTTAGGAGAGGAAAACACCTCACATATTCTAATCCTTAATGAAATAAATCAAGCATAAGAAGGAAGGTCATTTTTTAAGTTAAGGAGTAGAAAGAAAACTTTAGGATTATCCTTCACTAGGAGTTTTAGTCCTACACATTGGATGCCTAAACTATTAATAAGAGACAATTCTGAACCAAAGTGAAATTTAAGTGAAGCTAAACTCCTAAGGGTCAAGCTAATGACCTTAAATTAGCATGTTTCTTTTTGTTTTATATTTGTATTCTTTGTGCTATGTGTTCATATTTTAATCAAGCTCTTAGCTTTTATGTGTATGCTTGTCTTAATTATAAATTTTGCTTTTTTTTTCCTATATTAAAAGAAGTCCTTTTTACCCCTCTTCTCTCTTTCCCATTCATTTCATCCTTAGGATAATGATGAATTTAAATTTGGAGATATTGGGGATTTAATATACTAAAATTATTATTACATACATCTCTAATTTTTGCTCTGGTGATTTGCTTTAGTGATAATTTAAATATTAAGGAATAGTTTTTTAGGTCTAAAGGTGAATAATCAATGAGGAACATGATAACTTATTTGAATCAATTGAGTGAAATTTCTTATGATAATGACATGGTCTTAAATAATATGTTTGATTTATATTTGATTAGCATAATAGAACAATTTGAGCACACCAAGGTAAAATATGAATTTTACAATTGAAAATGATAATCATGCATGACTTAGGAAAATGGACATTTCTACACATGCTAGAACTTGCTAAATCATTTTTTGGGGCGATATCCTATAATTAGCCATAATAGGGAGATGATGAGGCATTTTTTGACCCTTCATTCTACCACCCATCCATTCCTTAGTTTGTATTATCCCTTCTTACTCCTTTGAGCCTTAATAAATACTCACTTGTAAATAAAAAATTAACCTTTTCTTTCTTTAACCTATAACCCAACCCTCCTTATAACCATATAGCTTAAATAAGCTTTTACCTCCCATATAAAGACAATGGAGTTAGGATATAGTTATATAATGGTGTAATTGTTACTTATATGCGTAATTACAAAGCCTGAAAGAAAGACATACTAGTTGTAAAATTATGAGTATAAAGTTTAAATCAAATTTGGGGGTGGCAAGTTAATGAAAAAAAGGAATAAAAGAAAGAAAGAAAGAATAAGAAAAATAATAAAAAAGATTGATAGTCACCTTGGTGAAAAAAGTATGAATATCTTTTATAGTCTTACAAGGAATGAACATGATAAGTGCATTAATTGCTTCATTTACAATTTGTATTATTGGTATAACTCATGTTTTGATATCATTCTCTTGTCTTTTGGACTTTACCACTTCTTAATAGCCTTACCCTTAGCATCACATTACAAGCTTTAAAGGCTTTATGATCCTTAGATTGCTAAGATCTACATTAGTAAAGAAAGGTGGGATAGTCTTACCTTATGGTCATGGGTGACTTCTAAGAAATCAAAGTAGAATCTTACTTAGGTTTATGTGATTGGAAATTGAAATTTTAAATGAAATATATTTTGAAGGCACACACATACTTTATTGTGTTAATTGATTGTAAATAAAACATGTTAATTAGGAAGTTATTTTTATTGTAAGTCTATTTGTTTAATTGATGAAAATTTTAGTTATTGCTAAGAAAAAATTCTCGTTAAGACCTTGGAACTTGATCTTGATCATTTGGATTATTGAATTTTTACTTAGATGGGATTAGTTTTTGCTTAAGGATAAACAAGAGTTTAAGTTTGGAGGAATTTGTTTGGTGCATAAGTTCATATGTATAGTGTTTTGTAAGTTAATATTGCATATGAAAAGATCTTACATATTTTGTAGGTTAAAAAAGGAAGAAAATAACTCAAAAATAACAAAGGAAGTTTTGCACACCCATGCTAAATTTGCATGGGCGTGCGACATTCAAATCAGGCTTGAATGAGGTAGAATTGAGCTTTGCATGCCCATATAGCTTTTTACATAGGTGTGTGTATGCCTTTGATGAAGTCCAGAAGGTGAACTACTACTTTGCACACCTACGCAAAGTTTTGCATGGGCATGTAATACAAAAAGGATAACTTTCAAGCTTTTTAAACACTCCTACTTATTCCTTTTCAAACCTTTCAAGCTTCCCACTTAAAATGAACTTTAAGAGCCTTATAAAAGGGGTAAGAGACGCATGGAATTAAGTATCGAATAAACATCTATCTAGTACAGAAATCAATTAAAGGATGAGGCAAAGCTTCAATCAAAGGCTAAAGAGCAAAGAAGAGATCAAGGGGCAATCATTCAAAAGCTTAAAGAATGGAAGACCATGGCTTTTTCTACATATAGTTTGATCGTTTCTTCCTCTCTTTCTTCTGTTATGAACCAATTTTCTTTAAACTAGGGTTGTAGATGGATCTTGTCTAAACTCTCATGATTTTCTAATCTAAAGTTCTTTTAGTTTTCTTCAACTTTGTGTTAGCAATCATTATGAACTTTATGTTATTGATTAAATAACCATCAATCATATTTAGTTTTGTGAATTGACTATTAAAAGATGCTTTTCTTGAAACAGACTTTTAATGATTTCTTTAATCTATTATATATTGAGAGACTTTAATAGGTTATTGCTATTGTTAGGATCTTGCATTATTTGATATTAACATGATGTTTAACTATTGTGTAGAAAAACTTTTAGTTTAACATATTTTTGTTTGTTAATTGATACTTAAGATAGATTAATTAATCACCTAAGTGATCCAATAGTAACACTAGATGAATAAACCAATTGAATGGAATATTAGAAACCATAAGTAGTTAACAAGTGAAATTGAACCCTAACTGGCTTCTCCTAGTGTTTGTTTCTTTGTAATTACTTTGTTTATAATTCAAATAGTTATAATTCTTCGTTTAAACCTTCTTTCAATTAGTATTTCTAAGTAATATAAGGAACAAGATACTTAGTACTTAACATCGATTCTAGTAGAAATGATATTCATACTTTTGTACGCTATAACACTTGAAATTCATGCACTTACAGTTTAAGGATTATTTTACACTTAAACTAATTTCTCCTAATGATTGTTTTTTGCAATTATTTTGTTTACAAATTCAAATAGTTATACTCCCCCCATTCCAAAAAGATTGTCCACTATTCCTTTTTGTGATGTTCCAAAATATATGTTTATTTTTATTAAATAAAAAATGTTTATAAGCAATCTTCTTAATTTACCCTCATTAATTATTAAACTAGAAAAATATATTTATTTCCTCATTAAATAGGATTAAGGGAATAATAGAAAAATATACAATAAATGGTAAGTTGGAAAAATATTAAATGCATTTTTTTAAACAATGTGAAATTTGAATGGTGTCAACTTTTTGAGACAGAGAGTATAGTTTTTAGTTTAAACCTTCTTTCAATTAGGATTTTAAGGTAATACAAAGAATAAGACGCTTTGTACTTAACATCGATCCTCTACAAATGATATTCCTACTTTTGTACATTATATTACTTAAAATTTGTGCACTTATAGTTTCAATATTATTTTACACCTAACACACACATTTTATCAATAATAACTAAAAATATGTAAAAATTAAAATATATTAATTGTTTTTTCTGCTTTTATGAAAATCAATAAAAGGCTATACAGAATTAAAAATTTTTATAACGTGTAAAAAGTAAAATAATCAATTTAAATAATAAAATAATAATTTTTTAAAAAAAATATCAACATCGTCACCCATATTTTAACTTAAACGTTTAATTTTAAAAGGCTAAAATATCAAATACACCTCTAAACTTATCTCAAAGTGACAATAAATGACAAAATAAACTCTTTAGTCAAATTTACTCGTGAATTAGTATTATTTCATCAAAATTATCCTTTAACAGTATTTTTACACACCATTATACTTTTATTTAACCTATTTTTTCCTATATTTATTGTAATTGGATGAACAAAAATAATAATTACTCCACAAAAATATTATTGTGTCAAAATAAAACTGTATTTTTGAGATTTTGAAATTTAGAGATTTTAAGATTTAGAAAAAATTATATTTTTGCTAAAATACATCTAAATTTGATTCTCTTAAATGTATTTTTTGACCATATAATTTTATTTGTTTATCCAATTATAGCAAATATAGAAAGAAATGAGTTAAATATAAATATAATAATATGTAAAAAGTATCATTAATAGGTAATTTTTATAAAATAATATAAATTTAATGAAAAAATGTATTTCATTTTGTATTGTCATTTAGAGATAAATTTATAAGTGTATTTAATACTATAATCAATTTTAAAATGAGCGTACAAAACAGAGTAGCAACTAACACAAGCATTTTTTCTAAAAAACTAACACAAGCGTGTATCGAGTCAACAACATTCTCCGGAAAGAAATTTTAACGAATTGATATACCCATGTGGTGGGCTCTTCCTCAACTTTGGTGCCGTCCTTGACCCCTCGTTTTGACTGAGTCAACGACTCTGCTTTTGTTGATCTCTGACGCTGATTGCAAAGGCACACAAACGTAAAAAGAAAACAAACTATTTTGGTCCATTTTTTAATATTTTTTGGGGTTACGATTTTTTAATATTTTCACGTGCATCAAATGTTTGTGCACAGTTTGGAGTCTGTAATTGCAATTAGGTGAGCACTCGGTTATTTCTGTATGATTTTTATAAAATCAAAACAATCAATTTTAGTACTTGTCAAAAAAATCATTATTTACTATAAATTTGTTAAACTTGTGTTTTTAATTTTTATTTTAATGATAAATGATAATTAGTAATGTTTCTAAAATTAGATTGATTAGTAAATCGATCAACCAATTGATTTTTAATTCAATCAGTTTGATCGATCAAATTTAATTAATTTAATAAAATTTAAAATTTTTTTTAAAATAGCTTTAAAATCAGAAAAATATAAATATATATTTATAATAATTAAAAATAAAAATAATATTAAAAATTAATTTGATATTAATCATATTGATCACTAATCCGACTTCGATTTGTAAAATATTGATAATTAATATACTCTAATATGTGTGCTAATGTATAAATTGTGGTTGTAATATCTCAATCATTCTAATTCCAAGACATGAATCTTCAAGATATTTAGAAAGCCTTTGAAGTATCTCAAATTATGAAAATCGATTAATAGACCTCCTCACTCGTATCTAACTTCAAAAGAAGGAAAACTTCGAACTCAAAGTCTTAGAGAAAGTTTAAAAGTTCAAAAAACTATTTCAAGGTGTTAAAATCATTTCATAACTATGACAGGAGTATCACAATCATTGGGATACAAGCTACATTGTGAAAGATGATCACACACAATGAGAATATAAATTTTAAATTTGAAGTGGAATGAAAGCTGCCAGGATCAACTATGGACGATATATCATCATATTTAAGATATGTTTGTTTTACTTATTGCTAATTATTTATTATTAATTATTGATTGATTGTTACTTATTATTAGTTGCTTATTAATATTAAGTATTTGATAAAATTAGAGGTGACCATGGATAGGGTATAGGTAAAGTAATGTTATATTCTTACTCAAATCCAAAGGACCATAAGTCTACCTATATCCATACTCACACCCATTTAGGTAATAAATATTAAACTCATCCCTATATTCATAAAATTTTAGATAACTCATATCTATTGCCTAAATAATTATCTAAATATTTTTAAAATATCTATATAAATTAAAATATAAAGTATATAATTATAAATTTATAATCACATCTAACTAAAATAATACATATTATATTCAAAGAGATCGTATACTAAAAATTAAATAAAAACTAAAATATTAAAAGACATTTTGAAAAATTTTAAAATCTATCAAGTTCTCCAAATACAATTTATTATCATAATTAATAAGTTCAATTGAATAATCCTTAATATTACGCATCTAACTTAATAGAAAATATTGAAAATAGTTGATATTATTTATGTTGCCTATGGACATGTGTGTGTAGATATAAAGTATAAATATAAGTTTGAGTATGAATAAACCTGATAGTTCAGATAGAGCATGGGTAGGGTACCATACTGTCCAATACCCTATCCAAACTCAATGTTATTTTTTCAAATATGGATTTATCCCTATGCATTACCAGTCAATTCAAATATTATCCAGTTTAATTGGATAAAATTCAAGTGGGTACAAAATTATATATATATATATATATATATCACTACAAAAAAAAAATCAGATTTAGTTACTACATAAAAGTAGTAGCTAAGTCATGTTTTTACAGTAGCTAAGACCTTATCAACTAACATGTTGTAGTCGCTATTTTTCTAGCAGCTAAGTTGAATTTAACTACTAAGAAGTAACTATTTAGCTATTGTACAATCGTAGTCTTTAAGTAGTCGCTAAACAGCAACTACCAAATTGTAGTAACTAAAGTAATAGCAAATTAATGGTAGATGCAGCTATAGATATTGAAAATAGCAATTATTTAACTACTAACGAGTGTAATCATTAAGGTATTATTTTAGCCCCTAACATTATTGTAGTCTCTATATAGTGACTATTTTGCAATTACAAGTTGTAGTCGCTAAGATCAAAATTTTAGCAATTGACTTTCTTGTAGTAGCTAAATAGTTACTATTTAGCTGCTATCACTTAGTCACTAAACTCAATGTTTTAGTTACTAACATAGTTATAGTGGTTAAATAGAGATTGTTTAATACTACTTGTTGTAATAGCTAAAATTTTTTAAAAATATTAAATTTAATTAAATTTCTATTATTTATTAATATTATTTATTGATATTATTTAATTAAATTTAAATATTATTTATTAATATTAATATTGAAGAAATTAAAATGAAATGAAATTTTATTATCTTCTTATAAGAATAAAGAAAAAGTACATTAACACCCATGTTTTTAAAGAAAAAATACAAATAAAATTTTCATCTCATATTTTATAATTAAAAAATACAATTAAACAGTAAACTAAAGATCGTTTATGAGCGAATCATTTGTAGATGGGTCAAATGCAGAGTATTATCTAAAATTGATATATAGACAATTGAATCTGTATTTGATGAGGCAATAAAAAAAATTCAGTCAAAATAAAAAAATAAAATCAATCAAAATAAAAATTTAGTCAAAATAAACAAATAAAACCGGTTAAAATAAAATTCGGTCAAAATAAAACTGATTAAAATAAAAAAATAATCAAAATTATTGAATTGGATTAAATCAGGCTAATCTAACACGATATCATTTTGTGAAAAGATTCAAAATTTTTAAAATTATCTTTTTTTACGCAACATTTAAATATTAAAAATATAGATGTTAATTAAATTTTTTTTACTGTTTGTAGCAATGGCCAATAATGTAAAACAATTGGAAACCCACACATTAAATTTGAACATTTATCATCAATTTCAATTATTATAAGGATAATCCTAATTCAAATCCTGCTGAAGCAAGGTCCCAAGAAGGAAAATGTATAAATAATCTAAAGCCTCAACATTTTTTTTTAACATCTAATTACTCTCCAAAACTTGAACCGACAAGCTTTTGTTCACCATCACACTATTCATCATCAATTTAGAAGGTAAAAACTATTCAATCCAATATAACTTAGTATTCCCTCAAATTCAATAAATCTAAAACAATAGCCAAATCTTGCAAACCAAAACTCCATAAAATCCTTTCAAACTCAAAATCCAGAAGTCGAACGTTGCATTGACACCCACCTACCCACCCACTTGTCATTCTCTGTTTCAAGAAGTTAAATTGAACCCACTAAGATACACAATTAGGTTTGTAGCTATTCAAGACTTACTGCTAAATTGACATATTATAAATAACCCATAATCAAGTCAACAAACAATAACCTAGAAAAGGAAACGAGGAATCTCATAAAAACTTAGATATTTGTAATATTTACAAATATCATTATTATATTTACATATCTATTGATTATGGAAAAGATTAAGAAAAAATCAATTAATAGCGAATTTAATTAGTTTAGGGCTCAAGCCCCTCCTCAGGAACATACATGATTAATACAACTTCCAATAGTTCGCACAACGATATCAAGAAAAATGTTAAAACGTAAAACACCGTAAAATGTAAATACTATATGTCGGAGAATTCAATAAATTTTTATTTACTAATATTAAATAATTAAAAAAAAATCAAGGTAACTCAGTATTAATTGTCCCAAGTCAACGTCCGTTTCTTAGTGAGCTTATGTCAACAAAGAACCATTTAAAATAACATGTCTACATAGATAAAATTCATCCAAGGTACATAGTTTTAAAAATTTCAATCTTGTAAGGGAACAAAAATTAAACTAGCAGGCAACAATTTAAGGCTAAAGCTACTTTATCATAAACCAAACCTAAGAGACAAAAATAACCCATGGGATTGCCATCCAAATCATAAACATATAAACGAGAACTCAGACAAACTCTCACTTCTATAATTTGACAATAAATTTTCTATAAAATTATAACACATATATTTCAAGTTAAAAACTATTATTTTCTACAAATTGAGTGTTTTTATGACTCACTTGTGAAGGAAACAACTTAGTGGTCCAACCTTCAATCCCTTTCACTCCAATATCGAAGCGAGGATTGATAACGCCACATTTGTTCAGCCATCCATTTAGCTCAACAATAATGTTTTCAATTTTTTGATCATCAACATGCTCGAACTCTCCAATATACCTAGCAACATCAACACAATTAACATATGAACTAACAAACTTTACAATTTTCATTGGTATCCTTAATTAATTAAGGGAATAACAATCCTATGAATAAACCATACTTCTGCATAACCAAAAGAAACTTGATGATCGCTTTGGAGGATGCCCAGATCATAACTTGTCGTTTACCCATCTTCTCCGCATTATACATGCTCTTAAGAGCATCATTCAAAACAATGACTCTCACCATTCTTCCAAGCGCAAGCTACTAAAAATGCTAACAAAATTTAGGAAGAGGAAAGATATATGCTATTTACAATTCAACAAGCAGCAACAAAAACTACACATCAATAAGAAACAAATAAAAGAAGAGAAGATTTTCATAGCTTCAAAATAAATAGAAATCACAATTTAATGGGTTCACTTTCAATTATTTCAGTAGTAGCCCGTATACATATATATACAAATGATTTAACCATTGTATATTTGGTTTCAATCATATGTACTTAGATTTTATGATCTCATATCAGAACAAAAATCCAAACACATGCAAAGAAATATTCCAACCATCATTTAATATATATATATATATATATACACACACACACACACATAAAATAACAAGGACTCTAATGTAAAAATGAAAATATAAGCCCAACCATATATTCACTCTTTTATTATATATATTTTTATTGAGTAAAAATAAAAATATTATCTTAATTTTGAATTTGATTGAATTATTTGAAAAAGTGTAAGAGTCAATTGAGTCTAAATATACATTTTATTAAATGTTGATTTTGATTTAGGGTATAATGAAAACTAATTCATTAAATTATAGTGTAAATGGCTCAATTAGAAACTTTAGATATAATTGAAAATTCACGAAAAAATTTGAATTGTCTTAATCATTGAGCCATAAATTTTGAAATCAAAAATTTTTATAACAATAAATGAGCATATAAGATAAATTGTGATACACACACTTTTTGTTATAATATTTTGTCACAATATAGTGTCTACAAAATTACAGATAAAGAGAAGCAATATTGTCATAGTAATATTGGTCATTGCATTAAATAATTTAAAAATTATGATAAAATTATTTTATTGCAATAAATAATTTTTATTATTACTAAATAATTTATCATAATAAATAATTGTTGAACTAAGATAATCAATCCTAGGTTTAAAACATCTTTTGATCTTGACTTGGTAGATTGATCATCACTAATGTTTCAAATAAGTGTTGATTTTGCAGAATTGAATCAATCTCTCAAGAAGAAATGAAGAAGTTGATGTTTTCCAAAGTAACATGTAAATCGCGACCGCAACCTACAAATTCGCGACCGCGATTCATGTTAAGATATACTGAAAGTCAAGCAGGCGAAATCGCAGTGTCATTCTCGGCCTCGATCCCTGAAAAGAGAAAAGTCAAAATGTCACAGACGAATTCGCGGTAGAAATCTCGGCTGAGTCGCGACTGCGAATTTCAAAGAGAATCAAGATGGAAGCAAGTCCACAACCACAACCTGACAAGTGTCCAATGAAACTGTTGGAAGTCAAAAATCGCGAAGGCATCTTGCTAGTAGCGACCGCGATCCTTGTGGAGGAAAGCTACCCATTTTGGCAGTTGAATTCGGGGTGACTGTCGCGCCCTGTGCAAGAAAATCTCGCGACCGCTACTTCTGAAAGTAGGTGAAGGACAACGGCTATATTTTCAGTAAGAACTAATGAGAATATGCCACGTGGACTAGCCGTTAGAAACAAACGGGGTTTCTCTTGAGGAATTTGGAGTTCGCAACTGCGAAAGACAATAGCGACCGCGATTTCATCCTGACAAGCATTAAATGTAGAATCTGTCAAGCATGTCTCAAAGATTTAATGAGCTATGATCTGCAACGTCTCTTTGAAGAAGTTTGGCTATAAATACCCCACCAAACAACCATAAAGATGGTTGCTAACAAATTTATTACAAGCATTGAAAGCTCTTAAGTCTTTGCTACTCATTTTTTTCATCTTCTTTACATTTGTTAGGTGTGAGCAATAAACACCAGTTTGTAAGGTTTTGTGTTAGCCTACCAAAACACTTTAAGAAAGGTTTTAGTGTTAGCCTACTAAAACACTTGAGTGAGGTTTTGTGTTAGCCTAGAAAACACTTTATTGTAAGGTCGTGTGTTAGCCATTAAAACACAAGTTGTAGTAAGTTGGGTGTGAGCTTGAAAACACCATTGACTTAGTAAAATACCCAATTGAGTGATTGGGTAGTGGACGTAGGGATTGTTTTGCCAGAACCACTATAAAATCGTTGTGTCCTTACTTTTCTTTCTTCTTCTCTTCATCTTTATTTTAAATTTTTATACACCAATTCAATCCCCCCCTTCTTGGTGCCTAGGGACAACAGAGTGCAGTAGGCAAGTTGTCGAACCATTATAAATCATTGTGTTGATTTTGTGTGTTTGTTGTTTTCGTTGTAGTTGTCCATGGTTTTTTTTTTTTCATTACAACTCAATTCACCTCTTTCTTAGATTGTCTCATCTCCACTAATTTCAACATTTTCAATTTGATTTTTTTATTAAA
The DNA here is from genome assembly GCA_949677035.1 of Omphalea diandra. Classification (NCBI taxonomy): domain Eukaryota; kingdom Viridiplantae; phylum Streptophyta; class Magnoliopsida; order Malpighiales; family Euphorbiaceae; genus Omphalea; species Omphalea diandra. Next base: position 23,664 of record CATIWR010029912.1, on the reverse strand, counting down.
ATCAAATAAATCAAAATTTATATTTTAAGAATCACATTGAATCAAAAATTTTTAAAAAATTAAATAAATCAAACCTAATAAGCCGAACTTTATATATTTATAAACCAAATCAAATTGAATTTATAAAATTTTAATTTGATATGATTCTATTTAATCGAATTACATATATTTTAAATTAATTTTATTCAAATTGATTTGATTTGTTAATAATTTCAATTTATTCAGTTTATGTGATTTTTATATATAAAATCAAACAAAAATTGAAAATCAAAATTTTAAAATTAAAACCGAACTGATTTACACTAAAAAATCAAATTAAATCGATTGAGTAATATTGAATTATTTTATTTTAATAAAAAATCAATTTATTTGACTTACATTGAAAAATCTAATTGACCGAATAGTATAAGTTTTACATTTATTTATTTGTATGAAAAGAAAGAGAGAAAAAAACTAATTATGAAAAGACAAGTCAATTAATCTATTTGTGTAATTAGATATCAATAAATAAATAAGTATAAAAAGGACTATTGAATAAAATTTAATTCTCCTTCAGGCATAGAAATATATTATAATTAAACCTCATTATGAGAAAGTAACTTTAAAATATTTTAGTTTGCACACGAATGTTGTATTTTGAGAAAGTTCAATTTTTATAATGTGTTGAGACTTTTTTTTTTCAATTTTTATAATATGTTGAGACTTTTTTTTTTATGTACTATGAGAATCTACTTTTTTTTTTTTTTATCTCGAGGAATGATAATATTTTTTTACTGCAGAAAAAATTATGATTAAATATGCTATGATATCCTTAATTAATATAACATTTGGAAAAATGAAACCTTATTTATTAAAATAAAAATTATGCAATTTTAATTGAAAAAAAAAAATCAAGAATACAATGTAAGCTAACAACATATAGTTGAAAAAAGAAAATTTTATATCAATTTTATAATTTAATTAGTCTCATCACTATTACAAGGAGTGAAATTCTCATAAAAGATTTATGTAATTTAATAAGAGTTATTAAAAGAAAAGAACTATTTCTACTTTGTAGTCCATAGTATTAATTCAATTTATTAAATCTCCCACGAATTAAAAAACTATTTATATTTTATGTTTTGATTTTTATGTTTTTTAAATATTTTGATTGCAAAACACATATTTTAATGATTAAATATTATAGTTTTTAATATTTAAAGTATAGTTTGATTGTTATGACATATTTTATTATAAAATACTATATATTTATTTTTTATGAATTAATTAAATTAAATAGCATTCAAAATGGAAGAACTATAATAATTTAAGTTACTCATTTTTTTATTTTCTTTGTTGAAACTAAATATTAAATTATAAATTTTTAAGAAAAATTTTATGTATAACACAAATTTTGAAAATTATTTTCCTAGACATGTATGTGCTTGAAATATAACTTCAAATAAAAATATTGAATTTCCGGAATTAAACCTCGTATAGCAATCCATTTTAAAATATTTTAAGTTGTTTTTCTGATGAAAATAGGGCAGGTTGAATTAATTCCCGATCATATGTCTCTCTCTTTTTCCACCGACGTTCTCTCTCTAGGCCTTTTACCTACCATTTTAATTCACAATTGGCTCGAAGTTACTTTTGTATTACATTGTTCACCAACTTTTCTTTTATTTCAAAAAAAAGTTTAATTATCAAATAAGTCCTGAATTTTAATATATTTTTAAATCTATCTTATATTTTATTTTTTAACTAAAAAATATCTAAATTTTAATTTTTTCAAATCTATCCTTAAATTCATATTTTATTATTAAAATAGATAAAAGATCATTTTGATCCCTGAACTTTTTTAAAAAATTTTGTTAGACTCAAAAAAGAGAAAATACCTAAAAATTATATAAAATAATATTTAACTAAAAATTTAACCAAATTGAATTTAATATATTCATTCTAAGTAATTGAAATATAATTTATCTAGATAAATAATTTATTATAAATTTTATTATAAAATATCATTAATTCATAATTCAAAATAATAATTTACAGAATCATAATTTTTTTAAAATAATATAATAATAAATAGTTATTATCTTTTTATATACACATTAAATATCTAAAACTTATTTTTTATATAAAAAATTAAATCATATCTTTGTATTAATAAGTCATATATAAATTTACTAAAAACATATAATAGTTAAATCTTTAAAACTCAAAATGGAAATTAAATAAAAAAATATATAAAATCTTATTTAATTTTTTCTTTTCATATAAAATAGTATCTTTTTCACTTTTGTATAGTATTAGTGTTTTTATAATAATATAAAATTTATTTTTATAATATTTTTTAGTATAAAGTACTCTATTTAGGTTTTATAAGCATATTATACAATATAAAAATTCAATCCACTTTAATTTTTTAGGACTTGTTAATATGTTATTTTATATAAATATTTATTTTATTATAAAATTTAATTAATTTAGACTTAATCAATTATTTATTCTTGAAATTTAAATATAATAAATTAACTTTATATTTTATATAGAAAAGTATTTTTTCTGATTTTCTATTAAATAAAAATTAAATATTTAATCATTATGCACTTGTACTACTTTTATCTTCTATTTATATGCCTTAATTTTTTTTTATTATTTGTATGATATGATTATTATTATTTAAGATTTTTTAAGCAATTTATTTACTTGTAAAAATAATTAGTCTATCATTTATATCCATAAATATTATATTTTACAAATAAATAGAAAATACTTAATTAATAATTTTAAATTTTAAATATATTATATATATTCAACTTTAAAATTTTTCAAAATTTGTCATTGATTTTGAATAAATCAATATTTGACTATTTTATATTTCTAATAAATTTATTTTTATCTCAAGAAATGACTCATCAATATAAAAAAGATAATTTGATTATTTATAATAAATAAGTTTTAGCTATTTAATATGTACATTAAAAATGATAACTATTTATTATTGCATTTTTTGAAAAAAATTATGACTATCTACATTTTTTATTTTGAATTATGAATTAATGATACTCTAAAATAAAATTTTATAATAAATTATTTATTTAAATAAATTATATTTCAATTACATAGAATATATACATAATATTTTTTAAAAAATTATGATGGTGTATGTTTTCATTTTAAATTGTGAATTAATGATATTTTATAATAAAATTTTATATAAATTATTTATCTAAATAAATTATATTTCAATGACTTAGAATAAACATATTAAATTTAATTTGGTTAAATTTTAGTTAAACAAGAATTTATATAATTTTTAGGTATTTTCTCTTTTTTTGGTCTAACCAAATTTTTAGAAAAGTTTAAGGATCAAAATGATCTTTATCTTTTTTAATAATCAAATATTGATTTGAGGATAGATTCAAAAAATAAATTAAAGTTTGGCCTTTTTTAATTAAAAAATAAAATATAACATAAATTTAAAAAATACATTAAAATTCAGGATTTTGTTAGTAACTAACGCTTCAAAAAAATAATTGAGAAGATGAGATTCCCTTTAGATATGGCAAATAAGTTTTAACATGACATGATACCTAATAACCATCCATAAGCATATCAGTTAAAGACTCAAAAATTGGATAAGCACGAAGATCGAGTGAACAAGCACATTATCCAAATAAACTATGACAATTAGTCTTTAGTCGAACTATTACATGATTTAAAATAGATGTAACAAAGAATCCAAATATTAATGATTAAATAACTGTAATCTTCATATTATAAATAGCAATAATGGGGCAGTTATAAGGGAACCTTACATATTGGTCCCCAATGTTTGACACAGGGACCATTTTAGCTTAATCTTACATTCGTACTTGACATTAATCAGATAATCATTATCAACTTGGTGTGGTGAGTGTCGACCGCAACTTTTGTTGTTCCCTCTAATAACATTCCCATTGACACCTGACAACGATGGACCTTATGAGCTGTGAGTTTGGGTTTATCTGACCTAAATGTCACTCCACCATCAAAGCTACCACCGCAAGCTAACCTAGTAATGTAGGGTTTTACCTCGACCAACAGTGCACTATAGGGCATATACAAATGCCATGGAAGGCACAAGAGCCTAAGTTGCACCCTAGAATCCCAATCCTCCTTCTATACCGCCTTATATTGCTAACATGTTGAATGATTTTAAGACTTCAATATTCCTAGAATTTCAGACTACCATTTCTTTTTTGACTGCAAGGCAATCAGGTCCGGAGCGAAATGCTTAGCTGCATAAGGACAAGAACGTTTCATCAACCGTGATAGGAAACATGAAAGGCGAACATGAAGCAGCAGGGCGATCGGTGGTCACCGAGACCCTCGATATGACGGTGGGTAAAGAGCGTAACCTAGTAAGCAGGGGCAAGTTGAGTAAATATGTTAGTGATCTGGTAATCAAGATGCAAAACAAGGGACCAAGCTACACAGATTTTAGGGTCATCTATAAGAGTCTTCTAATCGCAGAGGTGCTGGAAGACGCCCTCCTTGGAGTCTTATTGGGGTAAGACAGACTCACAAACTCATTTGTCCACAATCCAAGATATAATACACCGGTAGACACACTCAGATGTTATGCTGTGTGACTTTCTCTTACTACTTTGCATTGCGTGGCCTAAGAATTGTATAGGAGTTTGCCAAAAGTCTATATTTCCTACTTTCAATAGTTGGCCACCCAATTTTAAGCTGGATTTGTAATTTGTATCAGGGTAAAGAAAACTTCAACAAATCTACAAAATATTCATCGAAGGGAGGACAAAACACTTAGAGAGTTTATGGAATGGTTTAACAAAGCAGTAATTAAAATTGACCATTTAAACTTGGAGATTGAGATCGATGAAAATGAAGTGAAACTACAGGTCGGGCAAGATGTTTGAGTCCTTACACTTAAACAAGCCCAACTCTTTTGGGGAAATAATTGATAGGGAGAAATTCACATGACATTAGATGAAGAATGGAAGACACAGCGTTCCAGTTTTCGGACACGTGGACCCACAAGAGCTTATCAAAAGAAAAAGAAACATGACGGATGATCTAACCGAGGCAAACCATATTCAAAATGACTAAGAAGAAAGTATGACGAACAACAACACTTCACTCCTTTGGAGGTGCCGAAGCAAGAGGTGTAGCTTTGGATAAGACAAAAGGGGAATGTATCACCTAGCCATGCAACATGAGCGAGCGATCAACAGAGACTAGAGAATAAGAGCAAGTATTGTGAGTTTCATCGAGATGTAGGACATGACATAGAATATTGTAGACAATTAAAAGAGGAAATTAAACGCTTAATTCAAAGGGCCACATTAAACAAATTTGTCAAGAGAGCCAATGACCAAGAGCGAAAAGACGAACTAAGGGCTATTGATTGGATCAAAACTGCAAGAGTAATCCATGTCATCTCTGCCAGATCAACCATTGGGGATAGTAATACTAGAAGAAGAAAGTATCAACATGCCTTATATCATCCCTTGACGAAGCATGTTGAGCCACTTGATGCCATCGCCATTAATCATATGGACGAATAGAGGTTGTTGAACCACATATGGATGCCCTAGTGGTTGAAGGGATAGTTCACAATTAACTTATGAAAAGAATGCTAGTAGATAGAAGAAGTTCGATCAACCTAATCACTCTAACTATAAATAAGGCACTAGAAAGAAGCATAAGCTAGCTCTAACATGTTCAAACACTGTTAGTAGGATTGGCTGGAAAACACATATTTGTGGAAGGATCTATACTAAAACTATAGTAAAGTAATGACGAGTTGGTAGTAGAGGTGGATGCAACGTTTATGGTGGCAGACATGGGCCCTTTTTATAATGTCATAATGCGACGGCTATTACTATATGATACTAGTGCTATAATAAGCATTCAGTACCTATGCATGAAGATACCAATGAAAGGTGGAGTGTCAGTCTTTCGGGGAGATCAGCAGCTAGATCGAAAAGTATAAACATTAGGTCTAAGGCAGGTAGGTCCTACGTCAAGTAGTTAAGGAATGACAACAAAAATGGTCGACGTCCAAAGCCCTTTTGATATACCAGGAAGATTAGAAAGGGTAGAACTAGCGGGGGAAACAAAGGATGCAGAGGTCGAGGGGACAAAGTTACAGGATGGAGGTGATATGCCTAGCAACATGGAAGAAGGTCTAGTTTCTATACTTCATGAACACTTGGACGTATTTGTATTGACTACAACAAATATTACGAGTATTGATCCCTCCATTGTAAGTCATTCCTTAAATTTTGACCCTTATATTTGCCCAATTGTATAGAAAAAATGCAACCATACCTCGAACAACAGGCAAGAATGCTAGAGGAAACAGATAAATAATTATAGATAGGGGTGATTAAAGAAGTTCACTATCCGAAATGGTTGTTGAACGTTGTCTTAGTTATGAAGCTGAATAGAAAAATGGCGAATATATGTGGATTTCATATATCTAAATGCGACAACCTAAAAAGATAATTATCCTTTGCCCAATATAACACAGTTGGTGTATTCAACAACATAACACAAGCAGTGCAATACTAGTTTATTAGACGCGATGAATAGATGCCATCAAATCTAGATGAACAATGAGGACAAAGAAAAAATAAGCTTCATCATTGATCGTGGTAGATTTTGTTATCAAGTAATGTCATTTATGCTAAAAAAACGCAAGCGCCACATGCCAAAGATTGATAAATCAGATGTTAAAACCTTTCATTGGTAACAGTAAATTTCATTTGTAAAACAGTAAAGGCATATGTCCAATATCATAGTCAAGAGTGAAAAAGGATGAGGACCATCTTGGTAACTTGGCCTAAGTTCTCTCCATATTTAGAGAATATGTATGAAACTCAACCCTAAAAAATGCATATTTTGAGTAATGGCAAGTAAGTTCTTAGGGTATATAATTAGCAGAAAGGGTATAAAGGCAAACCTAGATAAGATTCAGGTAATAATAGACATGAGGACTCCTCAAACAATACATGATGAGCAGAAATTAAATGAGGACTCCTATTCAATATGTTCCTTTTATAGAGCCCAAGAGTAACCTCCACGCCATCATGTTTCCACATTCTTCATATTCTGTTTGGTGCTCCATATTCTCTATATTCTTTCTTTTTTTTTAGCTTCACGTATCCCACACAACCTCTCTTTACTACCGTTAATTGTCTAGCATAATCCTCACTCTAAGATAATTTTTATTAAACAAAAATTATTTATTTATTATTTAATTAAATAATAAATCTAATTGGCCAGACTTTAAACTTATCGAGCGAGACTAAAATTTATTTTAGGTGAAAACATTAATAATATTGAGGATTTGATAAGAATTGACAATATTAAGGATTTGATAAAAATGGGCAGTTTACAGTTAGGACGGTGTATTCTAGCATTAACCATAGGATGTGGCATATATCAAAGATGAAATGAAGTGTAGTTTGGAGGTGGTTAAAACCCTAGCGAGTTTAGACATTTTTGTGGTTAACACTTCATGAAAGCATTGTGACAAATTTTGAGAGAGTTAGGAGATATTTTGCTATAGATATTTCATATGAGCATTGTTTTATGAAAGAAGAATTGTAGTTACATGTATTTATGGATTACCTCAGTACAAAACAAGTTTGGATGAACTTACTTTCCAGGGAGTTTGATCAAAATGCTTTTTTCTAAGGTACAAGAGAAAAATGGTGAAATGAGCCTTTTTAATATATAGATTTAGTTTATGAATTAGGAATTTTTCTTATTTTTATGGTATTTTTATTTTAGAATAAATTAATTTTTTTTTGTATTTTTTTGTTCGCATAGGAATTTCTTGAAAATGAGCTCAATTGTGATTTTTAGAAATGTTGCATGGGTTATTGCATGACCCATACATTGGATCATGCAATAATGCAAAGTTGACCAGTCAGCTGATTCATACTCATAATTAGCAGTAATGCGTGGGCCATTGCATGGTCTATGCATTGGGCCATGTAAAATGGCAGAAATAGATACGTGAAATGCAAAGCATGGCTAACTTTTAAGAAAAGAAGAGACTTGATGGGAGAGACATTCTAAAGCAAAAAAAAAAAAAGGCAGAATTGAGGAGAAAAAAAAGTTGATCTAACATCTATATCAACTTCGTAAAAGAATTTTGGGAGATTTTGGTGAGCTTTTCTTAGGGTTTATAAATCTAAACTTAGATTCTTCTTCTTGTGAATATTCTACTTCTGAATTCAATGGATTCTTCATCTTTGTTTCTTCTTCTTTTTATAGAATGAATTAATTCTTTAATTTTAGGGATTAGGATGAAAGCCCAATACTTTTCTATGTTATGTAAAGGGATTGTTTCTTCAATTGTGTTGAGTTCCTTGATTTAATATGTTTGATCTTAATTTGCTTGTGTATGAATGGTTATATATATGTAAGGCTTGAGATTCTAGATGATGGAACAAAAGTTGAAATCTAGGGTTAGTCCTAACATGTTAAACTAGGAGATTGAAACCTTAACTTCTAGAGATGTCAATAGATTATTTGAGGAACTTAATGCATTGTTATTGAATCATGTGATCATAAGAGTGGGCACAATTTTAGTGATAATAGTCTTAATTTTGCTCGAGAGTGATAATTAGTAATTTAAAAAAATTCATCTTCAAGCACAGCTCATTCACATTAAAGATAAAAACTTCTGGGATAATTGTGCAATAGTATTCTGGTGTACCCGAATTCCCTATAAATCATTTGCATAAATTTTTCTTCCATTTAAATTTTATTTTGTTAATTTAATTTAGAATTTTCAGATTTTAGGTTAATTATTCTTCTATAATTCAATTACTAAATCATATAAAAATTGAGTTCTTGTTGGTATTTATGGCAATTAATCCTCGTGGGAATGATTCCTATTTTTCATTATATAAATTGAAGTGATTTGTGCATTTTCAAGGGTTTTACACACAACAAACAAATTTTGAAGAATTTTGGACAATAGTAGCTTAAGCAATGATTTGGAATCACATTTGGTGTTTGCTTTAACCTATTAGTTTCTTTGGAAATAAAGGAACAAAGTCTAATAGAATTTCATGTGTCCTCGTGATCCACACCGTGTTATTTTGTCATACGTTAAGGAAGTTATGCATGTAAAGGAGCTAGTATGTTTTGGAAACTATAACAAGCACCCAAGGTCACTTCGATTAATTTGTTAGAAGATGCCTCCTATGGACTGGTATCAAGCTTTCTTGAGTAATGGCATAATAGTAGTAGGTGGGATTATTATGACGTATACAAGAGTATATGTTGCAACTTATGCTCTCAACTTAGGATTTTGTTCAATTATTATTATTGAGCTTCAGGGTGTTATGATGTGGCTAGAGTTAGCTTGGAATAAAGAAATAAGAAAAAAAACTAGTGGTTGAGGTTGGTAGATCTTGTGTACTCTAGATGATAACGAAGGACTATATATGACTAAAATGGTCTCTTGTTTGGTGAATGACATCAATCAACTGTTGAATAAGGTTTGGCAAGTAAGAATCTTTCATGTTTATAGAGGCTAATTGGTGTGCAGATTGGATGGTCCACCTTGGAAGCACATCACAAATTAGAGAGTATTAGTATGATGATTCTCTTCTTAAGTTGAGAGATGTTAATTCATGACTTATATGGTTTCAAGTAAGATTTGCCTTACTCCCATTCTTTAAAAAAAAATTGAAATTTTTTAAGTACAAATTTCATACTTTTCATTTTGTCAATAATAGAATATGAAAAAAGAATTTTAAAAGTACAATTTTACATAGAAAAATACTTTAAATTGTCACAACCTGGATTTTGTACCATACCGACACTAGGGAACGTTAAGGCTTTAAGCCTCTAGAACCTACAACAAGCTTAATTACTTATAGTTAAAGCCCATTTCTAAGGTCTCCAATACCTTAAATCTTAAATTTACGCTTGTTGGCCAATAAATCTTACTAGCTTTTGTTAGCTCCACTTAGGTTCTTAGGATAATAGAAACAGAAGATAGGCATTCAAGCTAAGCTTAATCCCAAATATTTCTTAAAAACACTTTCTTATATTATACTATATCCATTTAATTCATTTTATCATGCCATTTAAATGTACATAGGCACACATATTAACCACACATTAAATAAACATAAGCAACAATATCAAGATAGGGTAGCTATGCAATTATCCAACTATTTTGTCCTTCCTCCAAGGTACTTCAAATACCAACTTTAAGCATCTAAAATACCTTTAAAATACTTTATTAATATGTCATTTAATCATGTATAAATCATAATTATATACCTTAATAGCCATCAAAGATCATGCATCTAACATAACTTATACCTTAGCTTCCATCATCCTTTCTCATTTCTTTTCAACCTGTACTTTAACATGGCTTTCTTTCATATAAAATATTGCCATATTCTTCATTATTAAACCTTCAATTCTATAATTCATTAATGCTTATTAATCATCATTTTTTACATATGCATACTTATACATCACAACTTACACTTACTTTCTCTTTATGACTTAGCATCTTTCACCTTCATATCTCTTAGTCATCTTTTTTTTTTTCAACTCATAATATATCTTCATTAATCATCATTATAACATTAAAATCATCACCATTTCATCAAATTTAGCCTTCTAATGCTCATCACTTAAGAGAAAGAGTTCCCATTTATGAGAGATCCCTTAAGAACCAAGTTTTAGGCCTTATAAATCGCCCCTTCTTACATAATTTATCCTAGAATTCTTATACTATTCATGCCTAAATCCTTTTTCTACTTATACTTATTAATCTTGAATCATAAATAAACAACCTACATTAATTTGTGTCTATTCCTAAGGAACACTAGAGTGGAAGGGATTTAAAATCTCTTAAATTTCTTTTAAAATGCTCATATAACTTATATAATCATTTAAAACATTTTTGAGGTTCAAATCTCATTTTAAATCTTGGAATAACTTTTTATGATTATGAAGGGGTACTACATAACCATAACTAAGTGATTCCTTTACCCTATTTTGGTTGGGAATAAATCTCATACCCTTAAAAATAATCCCTTCTTTTCTCTAGTAGTCCTAAAGCATAAACATAATTGAATAGCCTCAACTCTTGCTCTTAACTCTATTTCTTATGCTTTCATGTCTTATCATCATTTTTATCTTCTTTATCTCCTTTCTCATACATTATTTCTTGTCTTTCTATCCTTTCATAACATCATCTCATCTTCATATCTATCTTTCATATCATCACATCATTCTTTCATAACATTACATCATTCCTTATTTTTGAAGTCATATCTTCATTCCATCAGATTTTTTTCCTATATCATCATATCATAACTTATTTTATATCATGTCACTATATAACTATATCATTCATATTCTTATCATTCATTATCTTTTGCATCAACTTGTGGCATATGACATATCAAAACTTATTTTTATGCTTCATCTCATCATCATGAACTTATCCTTCATCTCTATAAATCTAATCATGTATAACATATCATGAAACAATCAAATCGTTTCATAACATATTATATATACATACTTTTCAATATCAAATATGCCTTAATGTCATAATACACTAAGCATAAGTTATGTTTGAGTTCATAACGTCAAACATATCACCTTACTATTCGCTCTACACATTTAATACACAAAACTTCATATCATGAACATACATAGATTTCAACACTTAAATGTAGAATCCTAACTCAAGAAACTAACAAGACAAGAAGGAAATCCTATATCTGCACAAGTCATAGCTAATTATCGACATATATCTCTAATCATTTCTATCATGTCCTATCTCTGTCTCTTTCTTTCTAAACTCAAAGTTTCGACCATATAAATCTTTGCTCTAATACCATTTTATCATGACCCAGATTTCAGTGTTAGCATTAAGGAATGGGAAATCTTCAAGGCTCCAAAACCCATAGCAAGCCTAATTACTCATGGTTAAAGCCCATTTCTAAGCTCTCAAATACCTTAAATCTTAAATTTGTACTTTTTGGCCCACAAACTTTACTAGCTTTCATTTGCCCCACCTAGATTCTTAGGATAATATAAATGGGACATAGGGACTCAAATTAAGCTTGATCCTAAACATTTCATAAAGACACTTTCTTATATTATACTATAGTAATTTAATTCATTTTTTTATCATGTTATTTAAATGTACATAGGAACACATATTAAGCACATATTAAATAAACATAGGCAACGATATCAAGATAGGGCAATTATGCAACTATCCAACTACTCCTTCCTTCCTCCAAGATAATTCAAATACCAACTTTAGGATCTAAAATACCTTTAAAACACTTCATTAATATGTCATTTAATCACATATAAATCATAATTACATGCCTTAAGAATTTGCCTTACAAAGATAGCTTTCATCATCCTTTCTGATTTCTTTTCAACATGCACTTTAACATAACTTTCTTCCATATAAAAAATTGACATATTTTTCATCATCAAACCTCTAACTCCATCATTCATTCATATTCATTAATAATCATTTCTTACATATGTGTATTTATATATCATAACTTACATTTACTTTCTCCTTATGACCTAGCATTTTTCACCTTCACATCTCTTAGTCATCTCTTTTGACTTATATCATATCTTAATTAATCATCATTATGATATTAAAATCATCACCATTTCATCAAAGTTAGCCTCCTATTGCTTATCACTTAGGAGAAGGAGTTCTCATTTATGAGAGACCTCTAATAATCAAGTTTTGGGCCTTACATATCTAGAAGGATAAAAAAAAAAGGTAACAAAGAAATGCATTTAGTAAGATTTAAATTTATGAAATTTGAATTTGATGAAACATTGATTTTCTTTAATTGATTATATTCATGAGTTTGAAGACATATTTGATATTGATATTGCTATTGTTAGTAGTAGTTTCTAATCAAAGAATTAGAAGAAATCATATTTATTAATTGATAACATAATTTTTCAATATGAGTTTTTGAGTTAAAAGTTGATTTTGAAAAAATATAATATTTGAAGTGTTTAAACTCTTTCTTCCATTCTCTTTTATTTTTTTTAAAAGATTTAGTTTATAAAACTACATCACCACAAAATTATCCTACTTTAGCGATAGACAAAATTCGTCGCTAAATGCATATAACAATGGATTAGCTACAGACGTGATCCATTGATAAAGTGGTGGTCAGTAAACAAAATAACAACGGGTTTACTCGATTCGTCATTAATAATAACGATGAACTTGTGACGAAATTTGATTGTAAAGGTGGCAGTGCAATCATATGATTTTAGCAATGGATGCTACATTAATTATATTTTGTTGCTAAATCTATCACTATATTGCCAACAGGTCGATGATGGAAGCTTTTTTAGCAACGGACAAGTGTCCGTCACAATTTTTGCATGTATAAGACGAACAATAATTTTCGTCGCTATTTTTGCCAATCTAGCGACCATCGTGAAGTCCATCGCTAATTTTTTTTGCAATTTTTTAAATTTATACATGTAATAAATATATATTAATAATTACATATTTGTTTGAATATTTTTACATTAAGATATATGTATTTAATGAATATATATTAATAATTAAATATTTATTTAAATATTTTTATATTATCACAAGGATGAAATATAAAAAATAATACTATTATTAATAAATAAATATCTCAATGTATATAAGAAAGTATAAATAAAAATATCACATAGAATAATGTATAAAGTACATAAAAAAATGATAAAGTATATAAGTAAAAAAAAAAAAAATCAGACTGGATCATTAGTAGGATTGTCCAGGTGCGCATTGGTGGGGGATGACTGATCAGAGGGAGTACAAGCAACTCGAACCTGAATGCCACGGGTTAGCTCTGCAATGAGGCGATGCATCTCTTCCATCTACTGCCTTTGCTTCTCAAATAGATGGTCAAAAGATAACCTTTTTTCATCAATCCTTGTCTGAAAATCCTGTTGAACATCCTGAATAATGGAAGCTTGCAGGTTCGCATCGGATGTTAGATGAGAAGCAACAATCAACGCATATGATGCGGACTAACTAAAGAATGAAGGTGCTAGTTAACCCATGTCATAGATACTCCTCTTCTTCTATCCACTTGCAACTTGCAAGAATAACTCATTCTCATTGGGCTGAAGTACCTATGAGGATTGGTCCTTAGGCTGAGTAGCTCTCTCATATGAAGAGTGGTAATTATCCTGTAATTTAGTGAGAAGTGAAATATAATTTAATAAAAAATAGATAAACAAATAAAATTAATTATTATTGAAGGTGAAATATTAAATGATTCATCTAAGTAAAACTTATAGCTACACCCGTATACCACTGAATGATGTATTGTTAATTCTTCTGATTGACATGTGTATACTCAAACACCTCAAAATATGTAACATATGACCTAATTTGTCATTCTAAAAATAAATACATTTTATAAATATAGATAAATAAATAATAAGCATAAGTCACATATTAATTAAGAAATAGGTAAAACAAACTCACCATACATCTACGATGCTCGACCATAGATAAGGAAACCACCAGTATGGTAGGAGGGACCAAAACTAGGACTGCTTATCTTATTAAGTCAATTGTCAGATGCCTGCACGCTATGGTCCCTGAATTTTGGTGTGGACCATGCTACCTGCCATGTATCCCATACAATCTCTAAGACATTCATAGGTCGTCCGCCATCCCATCTCCAGCTAGACAAATTATTGGTGTAATGTGTAGCGGTCTGATACTCCCACCTACACCTAATCTGGGCATCCAGTGATGGATCCCAAATAAAAAACTTCTGCAAACGCAATGAACAAAGTTGATTAGAAAAATGCTTTTAAATAAATAAAATTATTAATTAAAATGAGATAAAATTATTATTCATTTATACCTTAAACTCCTTCCAATAAAACTCTCTAGTCATTTAAGGAACATGCTTCCATGCATGTTCAGAAGGCTCCAAGCAAAGTAAAAAAGTCTCAGAGATCCATGTAGAACAGAAATTGCTTGGAATGAAATTGTTGTTTATGCAACAAAGAATAAGTTAGTAAGTGATAATAACTACAAAACATGAAAAAATAACATACATTATACAAATTATATATTAAGTTATAGATTGCATTTTGAAAGACTTTGAAATCCAAATTATAAAAAAAGGAAATAAAAATTAATTGAAAAAAACATAAGTTTCATACCACCCATCGACGAGATGGAGCTGGATTCTGCCAATACTAGACTATATGCCTAATGCTACTGATGACAACGTAGTCGATATCTCATCCACATCCGATGGTGTAAGTAGTACTGATAAGGATGATGGTGGAAGTAAGGATGATGCCAATGATGTCGTAGGGTACACCAGTGGAACTGAGGATGACGGTGATGATGTCTCATGTGCTAATGGTCGCATCTATGGAACAAAGGGTGAATGTTATGAACCTCGGCCCTATAACTCTCACCGAGAACCATCTGAACTAAATCTACCATCCCTCAGGGGTCAAACAGTATCATCGCCCCTCTCCCTCATAAAGTATATATATAATAATAACTAAATAAAATTAGACAACTATAGATAAGAAATGAGTTATTTTAATAACACATGCATAACTAAAAAACATTGATTACCATAAACAAAATAATAAAGAAATAAAAATCACACACACACACACACACACACACATATATATATAAAGTACATTTAATTAGTTTCACTATCTGTATCAATATACAAATCGTCTTCCTCATCAGTTTCTACATCATCATCATTTGATTCCAATTCTATTTTTGCTTCATCTATAAATTCAACATTGTTATCTTCAATTTCAATAAACTCACCATTTGGATCATCTAATGATTTAGATTCTTTGTCCTCCACAACTGTAATTGTATGAGCATCTATATCATTCTTTTGGAAGGCTAGTGTTATATGAGAATTTGAAGTTGTTGCAGATATTGCTAGAATTTGGACTTCTCCTTGAGCTTTAATTTCATATACGGCTAACCAATCGCTCAATTCACGTCTTAAGCTAGGGAAACTATAATAATAAACCTGACATGCTTGCATTGTTATAACAAATGGCTTATACTTATTGAAACTTCTTTTACGATTCACCTCAACAAGTTTATATTTCGGATGAACTTTAGTGCCCAAGTTGGGTGTCAGACCAAACTACTCACACTTGAATAAGACAGTTCTCTTAATTGGCAATTCTAGATATTCTAACTCCAAAACTTCAATTAATCAACCATAAAAACAACTTTCATCTACACTATAATTGGTGTCTTTTATATAAACACCACTGTTCATGATAGCTATATGAGAACCATGTCTTTCAGTGTGAATTTTAAATCCATTTGCATAATACTCTAGATAAGACATCACCATTCACAATGGACCTTTTGCTAGATCCTTTATGAATTTGTTCGAGATGTTATGTGATGGATCATACACCTAAAATAAATACCCATCAATTTCGTAACAAACAAATTTAATTTTAATGTACATACACATGCATATAAATATAAATAATGGAATCTTGATACTCACATATTTGTCAAACCAAGATGAGAATTCTTTTTCAAGTTTAACATTAACTTCATAACTAGCAATATGTGGTTGATGTTGCTTTAACTCATCAACATAAATTCTACAAGGGAAAAATAAATATACATTAGGTTAACAAATTGATATATGAAAATAAACAAACTTATCTGCTACTTACTTAATGAATAGTTCTAATTCTGCACAATTCGATAAAATGTAGCATTGAGCAGTCCTATATTCTTAATTTGTCATGAATTTCATTTTTGTTCTTTTCCAAATGTGTGACCAAGATGTGTAAATATTGAAAGATTTCCTTCATGCTCTTCCGCCACATCTCGAGATCGGTCATTGTTGCGAGGCAATTTTTGATGCCTCTTGCTCACATGATTCTTAAAGTAGTGTGAACAAAATAATGACACTTCTTCCACTAAATATGCATTACATATTGTACCTTCAAGTCTGGCTTTATTCCTCATATTATTTTTCAGCCTTCGAATGTACTTATGATATTAATACATATAAGTTAGTGTATGTATACAAATCAAAATAAATTATGAAATCTACTTATGTCAACTATTAATTGCCTCTCAAATGGATACATCCATCAATTGCACTGGACTAGCTATCCTTGCTTCATAAGCCAGGTAAACTAGGAGATGTTCCATTAAGTCAAAGAAGATTGGAGGAAATATACACTTCAACTTACAAAGAATGATAGGTATCTTTTCCTCAAGCTGTTGCATGTCCTCAATGCTTATGATAATAGTAGTTAGGTGTGAGCATTCGATTTTGGACCTCTGGATACAAAGCCCAATGATGAAAATCATTAAACCAAATTCCCAAAATGCAAAAGAAATCACACAATGTAAAGGATAAAAGACCTTAGGAAGTCTTAGAGAAGTCCAAAGACCAAGCCCAAGCCTCAGACTAATGACCAAAACTAAGCCAAGTCTAGGGCTGCTAGCCAAGTTTGATGAGATATACAGCCCATCAAATAAGGCTATACAACCCTCCATGCAAGGTTGTACAACCTTTCTAAAACCCTAGTCCATGAAAACTCTTAGAATCGGTTCCCCTTTAAACCCTAAGGTTGTGCAACCCTGACATAGGGATGTACAACCTATTCTTGGTTGTACAATCCATATGTTAGCCTAATTCCAATACAACACGCTTTTGCTTTATAATTAGATACATCCATGGTGCAATTAGAACCATTTTTAGCACTATGCACCCATCCAACATCTATAAATACCCCTCCTCCCCTATGTTGAAGAGAGAGAGAGAGGGCTTTTGGATACCTTAACAAAACTCTGCCAAAATCAGTTCTCACACACTCCCCAATACAAAAAATCTAAAGCCTAATCTTCTTCCACTCTCTCCAAGGTAGAACTAGACCATTTCCCTTTATGTATGTGCATTCCTTAAGCAACATTTGAAGATATTAAGTTAATTATGTGCTTCTGAGGGCAAAGATATCATTGAAACATCTCTAAGATACCCCCTTCCCTTCTTCTTCTTTCCTCTTTCTTTTTTTTTTTTTCCTTTTTAAAACCTAGGAAGGAAGAGTTATAAAACCTTTTATGTAGGATGTACAACCCTATAGAAAGGCTGTACAACCTTTCTCCATGGCTATATAGCCCAGTTTTCCTACAAACCTAACAAAAAACTTCTTTTTGTTCCCTTCAAATTTCCTTCTTTTTAAGGTATTTTTTTGTGACGTTTAGTGACTCCAATGATAGAATGGGATGAGGTCAAATGACCTAAGACTTCCATTCACTTCAAAATGGAGTTTTTATTAGTTTTTAAAATGACTTTCTTAGGTATTCTTAGTCAAAATGCTTATGTGTTTTATTGTTTCTTTAATCTTAAGTTATGTTTTTAGTTCTATTTTTGACATCTTAAGGGGATAATCAAATGGAGAACTTGAGTTTCCTTTGACCTTGACACCCTTCTTTGTGTTAGAAATCCATGTGTGGTCATATGAATAGTATTTTCTAAGCCTTTCATTCCTTTGTTTGATGTGGGCAATCTAGCGATTGCCATGTTGGATTATGCCCAAAGTGTTATAGTTCTTTATGAGCAACATGAGTAAGGCTCAATGACCCTAGCACCTCAATTGGATGAATCTTAGTCTTAGGCTATGCAACAACCTTTAAATGCTTAGCATGTGTGTGTGTGTTCATTTCCTTCCTTTTGTTTATGATTCATGCACTTGTGTATGTGTGTTATGAGATGTAAATTCTAGTTTATAATGATTGAATGTGCTATCTTGGACTTAAATACATGTTAGGTATCTTGACTATGAAGATATGGTATGATGATCATTATGGACATCGCTTTCCTTTCTTTGTTTACTCTAGATTCCTTTGTTTATTTGTTTTTATGTGATCCATTACTAACCTGATTCTTTTTTTAAGTGTAGGTGGTTACTTAGGATTAGAACATGAACTTGGTCTTAACCACTTTTCCATAAGGATTATGTGATAATGCATGGTTACACTTTATGTGGATGAATGATAATGCATGTGAAAACCCTATGCCATGTCACATGACCCCCTCCCTATTATGGATGATTATGTGTGTGGATGGATGATAAAACATGTGGAGACCCTATACTATGATGTATGATCCCACTCTCCTTTTGAGTTGATAACTTGGTTTGTTGAATTGAATCGCGTTTAAATATATGCTTAAGGGCAATAATTGGACTAATCAATAACTTGATTAAAATGTTAAAAGTGAACCAAAGATGACCGAAAGCCAGATCTCAATATCCATACAGTTTAAAGGTGCCTAATCTCTTTCCTAAGCTGTAACCAATTTTTAAACCCGATCTCTGATGGGGTTAAGATAAAATGGGCCTTTTAATTGACTTAGGTTTGGTTCAGATTTTGCCTTCCTCGAATGCTTGTCCCTACCAAAGTCGAGTGGCGACTTTGCATTGCCTAGGGGTAATACCAATGCATTATCTCACTTTTAGTCCCTCAATGACCACCAATTTGGATTAAGGGCTTTGAAATCATACAAGGCTTGAAAGGACCCCCTGTTGGTCCAATCCTATGCCATGATTAGGGTTTATTACCAATGTATGACCCTTATCATCTTGACTTTCGATGATTGATAAAAGGATGGAGTTGCAAGAAAGATTTCATTAGTTCAAGTGAAATCCAAGGCACTCATTTAGGTCTTTAAAAAAGAGGCTTAATTCTATTAAGGCCTTCCACATATTGCCTCACAGTAGTTCATGGAATGCAATTGGTATTAATCATTACATGAATACAAGACAATCATGGCTTTTCACTGCAAACAACTTTAATGTTTTTATGTCCATGCATCTAGCAATATTTGACGCATAGCCATTAAGAAATCTAAGATTATTTACCCATTCACATAAGACTTCTTTCACCTTCTTGTTTAATGTGTAATAAGCTTTAGGGTATTTTCCTGTTACTACACTCCATTCTAACTCAGAGCGACAATAATATTAACTGAACTCCTGTCGATATTTATTTGTTTCCTTTGTCTTTCCTTCCACACTCACAATAGTATTAAACACATTATCGAAAACATTTTCTCATTGTATATTACATCCAAATTATATTGAATCAAGTTTGTACTCTAATAGTGCAAATCCCAAAAGATGCTTCTTTTCTTCCATCCATAAGTCCTACATAATGATCATTTATCTCATCAACATCTAGTTCAATGACTTTCTTAAAACTCAATTGATTTATTTCGTTCAATATCTCAACTCCAATTCTAGCAGGTGGTGGACCTTTAGTCACTATTTTATTCTTAATGAACGATGCTTTGTTTCTTCAGTATGGATGATCTTCTAGTAAAAACTTTCAATGGTTGTCAAACTACGACTGCTTTCTACTCTCAGATAGAGTAAAAGCATCAGAATTCTCCATACAATATGGACAAGTTAACCTTTCAACAATACTCTTTTACCCTGACAACATCGCATATGCGGGAAAATCACTTATTGTCCATACAAGAGCAACTCACATATGAAATTTTGTTTCTTCGAAATATCATATGTATGCACACTCTCATGTCACAACTATTTGAGTTCTATAATAAGTGGTTGTAAAAATACATCCAATTTATCCTTAGGATTTCTTAGCCTAGGTGCTAACACCAATAAGAACATATAAGCATCCTTTATACATAACTATAGTGGAAAATTATACGATGTGACAATTATGGGCCATAAATAATATAGTTGTCCTTATTGATCAAAGGGTTGAAACCTATCTATACAAAGACCTAATCGAACATTTCGAGTTTTTGCTGCGAAATCTGGATGTTTTTTATTGAAATGCTTCCAAGCAAAAGAATTTGAGTAATGAAACATGACACCCTCTTCAACCTCATGCTCAACATGCCAATGCATTTCTATAACTATTGCATTCGATGCATGCAATCTTTGTAATCGAGGGGTTAGAGGAAAATAATAGATCTTTTTATAAAGAACAAGAGTTTTGTGTCCTTTACCATATTCACTATTAGGCCTCTTGTACCTAGCATGACCACAAAACTTACAACTAGTCAATTCATTATCTTCATGCTAATAAATCATGCAAACCATTGTTAAAATAATGAATCTTTTCAATCAGTAGTCTCATACCTTGCACTAATTTCTTAGTGTTATAGAAGTTGTCAGGTATCAAACTATTATCTAGTATAATCTCTTTCATTATTATAACCATGTCATTGAAATTTTGTTTAGACATATGGTATATGGATCAATCAGGATATAAGCGATAATTGTAAATGCCTTATACAACCTGGATACAAGTGTGCATCTATAACCTTAAACATGTCGTAAAACTTTTGAGCCTCAAGATTTGGTAATTCCTCCATCTCAGTGGGATCAAAATGAGGACTATTGTATATAATATCATTATTTGTGTTGGCCCTAGTGCACCAAGAAGGAGGGGTTGAATTGGTGTCAAATTTAAACTTTTGATTTTAGAGGAGGCTCACAAATATGAAAGATTAGAGGAAGAGTAGGAGCGGAATGAACACAAGAATTTTATAGTGGTTTGGGTATTAACCAACCCTACATCCACTCCCCAATTCACCAATTGGGTGTTCCACTCAATCACTAGTGTTTTATAAGCTCACACTCAACTTAGTGTTTAGGCCCACACCAAACCTTACAAGTGTTTTCCCAAGGCTCACACTCAACCTAGTGTTTTAAGCTCACACCAAACTTTACAAGTGTTTTCCTAAGGCTCACACTCAACCTATACAAGAGTTTCACAACTAGGCTAACTTTCAAACCTAAACAAGAGTTTTCTATACAAGGGCTCACTCTCAAACCCAAATCCAATGTGTTTAAAGCTCACACCAAACTATTTATAAATAAATAAAGAATTAAAGTTATGAATTAACTTTGTAAGAGTTTTGGCACATATCAATAGTTAACTTTGCAAGAGTTTTGGCACATATAAATAGTTTTTCTCTCTTATTCAAGTCCTTTTGGTGGTGTATTTATAGGCAATAACCACTAAAGAGACGT
The DNA here is from genome assembly GCA_949677035.1 of Omphalea diandra. Taxonomy (NCBI): domain Eukaryota; kingdom Viridiplantae; phylum Streptophyta; class Magnoliopsida; order Malpighiales; family Euphorbiaceae; genus Omphalea; species Omphalea diandra. The sequence goes on along the minus strand of CATIWR010029912.1, from coordinate 1,551 downwards.
TAGAAAGAAACTATGTCTAAATCTCTAAGTTGTGCTAGACATATCTTGCATTAAATGCTCAGACGAAATTCGTGGTTGAGACTGAATTCACAATCGTTAATTTTAAACTGTGTCTAACGGCTAGTCCACGTGACATGAAACCATTGGTCTCTTCAAAAACTAGTCATTAGATCTTTCTAATGGATCTTAAAATTCATAGTCACTACTTTAAATTCACAGTTGCTATTTTCATTTTCTGACGTGATTATCACCAAGAAATTGTCTATCTAATCATGTAGATATTGTTTTTGAAATTCGCGATCACTATTAAAATTTACGGTCGCGACTTTTGAATCTCAACAGCTCTTTTTCAAAATTCGCTATCACTTCGAAATTCGTGGTCGCTAATTTCGAAGGTAGATTTTCATACTTGGAGTTTTTTTTTCTTCTAATCACTTCTATTCAACTCCCAATGAGATTTTATCTAAATATCTGCAAAAACAATTCTTAAAATTGATATTAGAACCCTTCAATCTATATTGTCAAGATCAAAAAAGAGTCTTGACTTAGGTTTGAACAACCTAGTCCAACAGTTTGATATGGATTCAATGATTCGACATTTTCTATTGCATCAGCTTAATCACAGACTGCATTTGCATTATCTCTCTTCGTGGTTTCTCTATGAAGAGTCCATGGATAATAATTAGGAACAAAACCATTTCTGTATAATGGAGTTCCACAGTATCCACTTCCAAAAATGTGTTTTTGACATTTGCGATGGTTACACGAACACCTAATCTTGTCCTATCATTTAGTTCTGGGTGATTGCATGCAAATTCAATAAAAAAAATTTTAACCCACTCATATAATCTGTATTCAGCTTACCATCCTTAAACCTCTTATACAGTCCTTCTCAATTGGGTCTCATTTTTCCTTGTTATGAACAATACATAAAAAATACATATAAATGAAATTTTCTTTCAACTGTATTATGACTCCTTATAACTCTATTTATATATTAATAGGTAGGAACCTACTCATTCAGAAATGCTATGTCTGATGACCATAAATAGATGCAATATATTCATCAATATGCAGAAATTTCTACAGCATCTCTCTATAATTCTCCAAATGCACAATATTAAAATAAGTACTCAATCATACAACATACACAATTTTAGTGTCATCGGATGAATTAACACTCTTTTCATTATTCATTTGGAGAATTGTAGGAGATACTATAGACTTTCTACATAACAATGAAAAGACTTGCATCTGCAGCTTTATATACAAGCATCACATTTCTAAACTGTCCAACTTGGACAATTTAGTGTTGTCTCACCATATCCAGTGAGACAAACACCAAATAAGATTCTAAAGTTTATGTGACTAATAACTATATATTTATGAATATACACTTACTAATGTCATGCTTAATCTTACTTAAAATACTAATGATATTTTAATAGAGTTTCCTCTAAAACTTGGACTAATCCTATCGTGATATATATATATATATATATATATATATATATATATATATATATATATATATATATATATATCTATATC
>CATIWR010029904.1:0-29248 GCA_949677035.1 Omphalea diandra | reverse complement strand
TATATATATATATATATATATATATATATATATCTGTATGTATGTATGTATATGTATCATTATTGTGGGCAATTATGAAGAAATAATGTAGTGCCTTGACGATATATGATACATAACTTAAAACCTTCATTTATAGCTTTTAACCTTTAGCCATCAATTATGTTATCAATCATCTACTTAACCTGTAAAAAAATATGTGTGTGGGAAGGGTGATCTCCATGTGGAAAATTAAGTGAGGAATTTATATTATCCATATGCATTCTCATATGCCTTTAAATGAATGCATCTCCAAGTACATGACATATCATCTGCATACATCATTTTCTTGGCAACACATTATATATATGGATAGTCAAGTCCATGAGAATCCTTAATTGGTTTACTTATCTTTCTCACACAGGGGAGTTGCCTCTCCATTTGTGTGTTCTCGAGGGAGTTGCCTCACCAGTCATATCCTTTACTTATCTTGGGGGAGGTTCCTTATCAATTGTATCATGCAATATAACATTACATTTATTTTGCATAGGTTATAATCGTTGCATAGCTAGGAATGACTCTTTAGATTTTCACTTCTTCCCTAAACTACCATCATGTCACATAGCATTTAAATATAGCACTATATAATTTCATTTCATTTCATAAGAATGCATATGACTTTCATATTAACATAACCTAGCCTACTATGGCCTATACATTTAAACTCATGATGCATGTATGCAATGGATACTGAAAAGCAACTAAAATCCCTCACCTTTTATCATTAACCATAACTTTTCCTTTCTTTGGCTTTACTTTTCTCTATCTCTTTGCCTTAGCCTTGCTTTCTCTTAGTTTTATCCTTACTTGCTTTTAATCATCACACACACACAAACACACATACATGCCTAATCATAAACATTCATTACATCATTACTATAACATATAAAATATAGAGAGTCATTCAAATTCATCCATAGAACATAAAACATAAACATAACATATTGTACAATAGGACAAAAGCTCTTATAAGGACAATGATGTCCTAAACATCAATCAAGCATGCCAAAATAACTTTCATTATCTTTAAATTATAACATAACTATCATAATTCATAGTAACTCATTGTCACCATTTTTCTTTTATCTCATTCATAATGTCAACACTAATATCACCATTGAATCATGTAGTAATCTATAATTAGAATCCTTAGCTCATTTCATAGTCATCAATTTATACTTCTAAATTCATCAGCATACTCATTTCTCATCATAACCCATCGATTTATTCATTAAGACATCCATACTTAACTCCATCCTGATTGGGATGTAAGTCATTCTTTAACAATTGAATAAGACTTGAAACCTTAGGTTTATAATGTTATACAAGAATTAAAAACACAAATAATATCAAGGAACTCAAACTATATTAATTACCCTTGCAATTAAAGGTCATTTGCATAAGAAATAATCAAGCTTATTAAGACATCAATATTTAACTCTATATAAATAAGGTCTTATACATTCTTCAAGCCTTAATTATCATTATAAACAATAATTCCAGGATTCAAATTAACATTTAAGAAGTCAATAACCACTAGAAATTTATATAATCAATCCATATACATTAACTCTAAAGCTTCAGTTGAATATTATATTAATATTGCCTTTAGTTCAACCAAGGTGTAAAAACACTAATTAAGCTCAATTCTCTTTTTGAACATGAATATTATAACACTAATTAACATCAAAGTAATAATTACTAAACAATGAACACAATTTAACATCAATTCTCTTTGTAAACATAATTCATTTACATAAGGACTTCATAAAACCCATTATGACATCAATATTGTCTCTATCTCAACCAAGGTGTAAAACACCATTCAAGCATCAATTATCATCTTAAACATAAATATTGGGATGCTCATTAATGTTTTGTAAACTCAATAATCATCAAGAAAGAATGAAATAAACCTATATGAATCAACTCCTTCTAAAGCCTTAATTGGACACAATATCATCTTTCATGTGATACTAACACCAAACTTCATCTCTTCCATCACCACCATGCTCAAAAATACCACAAACATAGTTATTCAAACATATAACAGATATATAATAAATATGAGAGATTATAACTTACTTGAAATGAAGAGAAGAAAGTCACTAAGTTGCTTAAAAGTAGAAAAAGATGGATGATAAAACTTGATTCTCCTAACTTGATTTGGTAGCCATGGATGGAGGAAAGGTTTTGGAAGGATTATGGTGAGTTTTGGACTACTAAAAAGTGATAAAAATGAAGTTGGAGTCGTGTTTAGGAAAAAGATAAAGAGAAATAGGTGTTAAAATACTAAAATGCCCAAATAAGGTATTCTATAAAAGTCCACTAAAAATGCTACTTCCATCCCATAAACTTATGTTTCCACCTTTTTGTTCTTTTCCTCAATACACCTAAAACACCATTTTTAAGCATTAATAATGATGGGAAATTAAGTTAGAGTCATGTTTAGGGAGAAAATAAAGATAAAAGGATGTGAAAAGACCAAAATACCCAAATAAAGCATTCAAACCTTTTAGAAGCTTTGCTTCCAACATTTTGTTTCTTTCTTTCACACACTTCAAATTCCAAATCTAGACATCTAAAATATATCTAGAACACATCATTATTATGTCATTTAAATGTATATTAAGCACATATTAAGAAAACATAGGTAACAACATTATGACAAGGCAGCTATGCAACTATCCAAGTCTTCCTTCCTTCCTTCCTTTAAGACACTTCAAATACAAACTTTAGGCATCTAAAATTATAAGGCTTCAAACTTGGTTTTTATGGGTCTCTCATAAATGAGAACTACTTACCTTAAGTGATAAGCATGAAAAGGCTAAAATTGATGAAATGGTGATGATTTTTTTGATATAATGATGACTAGTTATGATATGATATTAATTAGAAAACATGACTAAGAAATATGAAGGTAATAGATGCTAAGTCATTAAGAGAAAGTAAGTGTAAGTTGTGATGCATAAGTATGTAGATGTAAGAAATGATGATTAACAAACATGAATGAATGATAGAATTAGAGGTTTAATAATGAGGAATATGCCAATATTATATATATAAGGGGGTTATGTTAAAGGATATGTTAAAAGAAATAAGAAAGGATGATAGAAGCTAAGGTATAACCTAAGTTAGGTGTATGATCTTTAATGGCTACTAATGTATGTAAATGTGCTTAATGTATGATTAAATTCCTTGTTAATGAAGTGTTTCAAATATATTTTGGATGCCTAAAGTTGGTCATTTAATTATCTTGAAGGAAGGAAGGAAAAGTGGATAGTTGCATAACTACCCTATCTTGATGTCATTACCTATATTTGTTTAATGTTTGCTTAATATATGTGCCTATGTACATGTAAATGACATGATAATTATGTGCTTTAGATTAGTTTTAAATTTCTATAGTTGGCATTTAAAGTTTCTTAAAGGAAGGAAGAGTTGGAAGTAAAAGATGCATTTTGGTAGGCTTTAAAAAGCATTTTGGCAGGCTTTAAAAAGCATTTTGGCAAGATTTAAAAAGCATTTTGGCTACCTATTTTTATTATGAATTAATTATTAAATGTCAAGGAAGAATATTAAATTAAGAAATGCATGAAAAATAGCAGAAGTTTTAGCAATAAAACCTTAGTTGATAGCCAAAAGTGCCTAATTTTGTTAAACAAGCTAACACATCTAAAATGGTCATTTTTCACCCACCAAACTGCCTCACCACATTCCTTTTTTTTATTTCCATGACCAAACATTAGAATTCTTCATTTTTATCATTCCAAAACTCACATAAACCCTCTCAAAATGTTTCCTCCATCCATGGCCACCAAATCAAGTTAGGAGAATAAAGTTTGCTCATCCACTTCTTCCATCTTTTAAGCAAGTTGGTGGCTTCCTTACTTTTATTTCAAGTAATTTATAATTTTCCATATTTATTGTATATTTATTCTAAGTTTGAATAAGTGTGTTTATAATGGTTTTGAGATAGATGGTGATGGAAGAGATGAAGTTTGATGCTAGTTTTGACATTAAAAGTGTTGTTGCCTCTTTAGAAGTGCTTGAAGTATGTGGGTTGTTCCTTTTTGTTCTTGATGACTAATAGTTAATTAAATGTTAATTAGTGTTATTATATTCATGTATAAGAATAGAATTAAGCTTAATTGGTGTTTTGAAACTTTGTAGAACTGAAGGCAATGTTGATGTAGTATACAATTAGAGCTTTGAAAGTTGTTGATGTCTATGGATTGATTATGAACTCTTGATGATTATTAATTTAATTAATATCCTAATTTTTATGTTTAAGATGATAATTGAAGCTTGAATGATGTTTTATACCTTGATTGAGATGGAGGAAATATTGATGTCTAAATGGGCCTTATTACATCCTTATGTAAATGAATTATGTTTATGAAGAGAATTGATGTTAAATTAAGTTTCTTGATATTGTTTGACACTCTTGATTAGTGTTTTATGTGAATGGATGAGATGTTCTTCATTTAGGTGGAGTATGATAATACATGGATGTCTTAATGAGTATATGGATGGATGAGAAATCAATATGTTGATGAATTTAAGAGTATTAATTGATGACCATGAAATGAGTAAAGGATTCTAATTATGGATTACTATATGATTATATGGTGAAGTTAATGTTGATACTATGAATGAGATAAAAAAAAAAAAAAAAAGGAAAATGGTGATAATGAGCTAAGTATTAAGGATGATGACAGTTATATTATAAGCTATAGGTAGTGAAAATTATGTTTGCTTGTTTAATTGATGTTTAGGACTTCATTGTCCCTATAAGGCTTTTGCCCTATTAAGCTATATGTTATGTTTTTGTTATGTGTTCTATGAAGGAGTTTGAGTAACTCTAGATATTTCAAATGTTATAGTAATAATATAATGAATGTCTATGCTTAGACATGTGTGTGGGTGAGATGATGAAAAACAAGTAAGGATAAAGCAAAAAGCAAGTAACACTAAGGTAAAGAGATAGAAAAAGAACAAAACTAAAGCAAAGAGCTAAAGCTAGCAATGAAAGGTGAGGGATTTTATTATGGTTTTTAATGTGCTTTACATACATACATCATAAATGTATATATAGGTCATAAGAGGCCAAATTATGTTAATATAAAAGTCATATGCATTTATATGAATGAAATGAAATGTTATGCTTAAATGCCATGTGTTGTGAGGATAGTTCAAAGAAGATGTAGGAATCTAAAGAGTCATATCTAGCTATGCAAGATTATAACCTATATAGAATGAATGTAATGTTATGCATGCATGACATAACTAGTAAGGAAACTCTCCTATGTAAGAGAAAGATACAGCTTGTGAGGTAACTCTCTTATGCTAGAAAGATAAGTAAACTAAGTAAAGACTCCTATGGACTTGACCCTATTGAATATGAAGTTATAGCAATATAGAAAACTTGTGAACTCTTCAATGACTATTCACCAGTGCCTAGACTCATCATTGAGTCTGATTCTTCAGTAGCCGTAGAGTTTATCAACTGCAAATTCTCAGGTAAACCATCATACATCATATGGAATCTCATCATTAAAATTAAAGGTTTTGTTCAACATAGAAGCAATATTTTGATCACTTACACACCAAGATCTAGGAAAGGTGTTGCGAATAACTTTGCAAAGCTAGCTACAAAAAAACAGACGGTGTTTGTCACCTGACTATGATGAGTCTCTGATCATGTTTTATATTATGCTTTTTGTTATTTTTTTTGTACTTTGAAGTTCTAGCATTTTTTCACGTAATTTTAGAGGGCATCAGAATTGGGGTGCAAAGGATAAGTCTATCGAATTAGGTAGATTGGCGCCCAAAATTATGTTTTTCCTCATTTTTTTATCCTTAGTAAAAGATTATGGCTATTATTAAAAAAAAAAAACAACAGTTGAATGCACCTTTGGGTAACTATTAGCATGATTCATGGTTCTAAACCTTTCTCCTAAATAATCAATGACAAATCATATGTATTTCTTCAAATAATTAACTTTTATGGCCATTGAATTATGATCGAAATTTTATTATGATCACTTAAGATCAATTTTGTTCAATTGAATCACTAAAATATGACTTTTAATTCTATTGCAGTTTATTAGGTAAATTTGTTTATTATTTGTTTTACTGTAAATTGATCTTATGCCATAATATAAATTTAAAATTTTCTTATGAATAAAAATCTAAAATAATTTTATAATGAAATAAAAATAATAAGGAAAATAGGATAAAATATCACAATAGAATAAAAATTAAAGTTTAGTGATTCAATTGAATAAAATCAATCTTTAATAACCATAAAATCAATCTTTAATGACCATATTAGAATTTTGATTATAATTTAGTAACTATTGAAATAAATTACCGATATTGCTTTACTTCCTATTGTTTGAGTTTTGTTCATTAAGCTTGATCATGCATGATAATTGGTTACTTACTATAATTTTGCTGCCTATGCTTCTCTTCTTCCTATTCAACAAAACATTTCTAGTCATTATTATGTTGGACGCAAGCCTCCCTGTCAATAAAATTCCAAGAGTTCACTAATTAAAGAAGAAAATTACTAAAATCAAAAAGCATTTTAAAGGAATTTTCGTTACTTAAGTAACTCCAAATGTGACTTGTATAAATAAATTTTCATAAAATTCATTTATAAATATGCATTTGTCAATCTAATATGTTAAATAATTCATTTAAAAGTCTAAATTTTTAATTCTATACTAAATTTTTAATTCTATATTATTAGTTTGTTCATGAATTCCAAACTAACAAGGAGTATGGGCTAAAATTATAAACCTTATATTTATTAAAAACACCTAATATCATTGAATCAAACATATCTTAAATTCAAAAAAATTTAACTGACTGTTTTTTAAAACAACTTTTCTTTTTTAGTGTTTTGGATGACCACTAGTATATTCTATTTATGATAAGCTCTTTTTTGTTCTTTTTTTAATGAGTAAGTTACCTTATCCCATTTTGTTAATTTTTATTTTATTTTGTCTCTCTTTTGAGAATTTTATTTTAGATGTATTATATTTCTCTTTTGGTAAGAGTTTTTATCTCTTTTGTTAGAATTTCAGTGATTTTAGAATGATTGTTTGGTAATATATGATGATATATTATTAGGTATTATCTTTCAAATTTGTTCTGAGGTATATGAATTTCAGTTTACATCGTACTATTACAATATATCTAATGAAGATTTTCATAATTGATAAAAATGCAGAGTTATTGAATAAAATTCATGATAAAAATAGAACCATGATTTCATATTTAAACCAATATACAATTAATAATAGTGTTGATGATCAATTTTATATTGATATTTTAGATCATAAAATTATTTTTTTTTTATAGATATCGTATGACTGATTGTTTATAAAAGAAAATATCTTATATTTTTCTCAAAAAAATGAGGTACGAGCTATTAAGACTATAAAATTAAAAATACAGTATAATAAAATTATAAATTCAAGATAAAATCTACTTTTAACTAAATATAAGAATTTCTTTCTAAATAAATATTTGTTATGAAATACATTTACAAATTCAATGAATTTAATATGAATTTATGCTAAATAATATTGTTGGACTAGGTTGATTTAACCTAAGTCATGAACCTCTTTTGATCTTGACAATAGAGATTGATCAATTCTAATGCTTTCATTAAGTGATGTTTTGCATATTATAAGTTAGATTTTGTCATTGGAAGTTGGATGGAGTTCAAATCTCCAACCTTGTAAAGTTCAATCTAATTCGCAGTGAGTGTATTGTAATGTGAATAAGTTATTAGGAAGGATGAAGCTAGGCTAGAGGAATTCGTGGACAACTTCACTGTCACGACATACCCAAAGTTGGCAAAGCCTTAGTCATAAAGAATTTGTGGTGTGTGTCACGCCTTAGTCACGACTGCGATAGTGACAAAGGAGGGAACCAAAGTGACAACCACAACTTGCCAAGTGTCCTAGGTGTCTATTGAAGATAAAAAAATAGTGAGGGCAAAAGTTTATTCGCGATCGTAACTCAAGCAGTTGAAGGTTTTTGTTCAAACAAAGGAATTTGCGGTCTCAATTGCACCCAAGACATTGATATCTCGTGACCGTGACTTTTGAGAGTGGTTATAACGCAACGGCGCTATTTTCCTAGATGACCAACAAAAAGCTATCATGTGGACTAGCCGTTAGACATAAATAGTGTTTCCCGTCAAAATTTTTGGCTCCTCTGTACAAATCAAAAATTTGCGATAGCGAAATGGTAGTAGCGATCGCGACTTCATCCTGACAAGCATTTAATGTTGAATTTGCCTAGCACATCTTGGAGATTTATTGATAGTTTTAGTCTAATGTCTCTTTGGTGGATATAAGTTATAAATACTCCACCAAATAGATGTAAATGCAAGAGAATTCATTAATTGTAACCATACTCTTGCTAATTTGCTACTCATTCTTTTAATTCTTATTTATGCTTTAGTGATTGTTTAGTATCAGCAATAAACACCATTGTAAGAGGTTTTAGTGTGAGCCTTGAAAACAATTATGAGAGGTTTTAGTATGAGCCTTGAAAACACTTGTGAGAGGTTTTTAGTGTGAGCCTTGAAAACACTTATAAGAGGTTTTTGTGTGAGCCTATAAAACACAAGTTGTAAAAGTTTGGTGTGAGTTTGGAAACACCTATTGAGATGAGTGAAACACCCAATTGTAGAGAATTGGGGAGTAGACTTAGGGTTGGTTTGTACCCAAACCACTATAAACTCTTATGTCTATTATTTTCTTCTTTTACTCAACTTCTTAAACACATTAATCCTCCATTTAATTTTTTTTGAACACCAATTTAACCCCCCTTCTTAGTGCCCTAGGCCAATAAGTGGTATCAGAGCTAAATCTCACAAACAAACCTTAATTGGGTGAGTAAAGGTCATAGCACAAGAGGGAATCCACTCACACCTTAGGCCCTACTTTGATGGATCCGACTATACTCATTGGAAGTATATGATGGAGATCTATCTTAATATGGATGTGGTGGATCTTTGGGATATTGTGGTTAAAGAATGGAAGCCACACACCAAAGTGGTGGATGGGAGTAAAGAACTCATTCCTAGAGAAGAGTGGGTTGAAACACATAGAAGATCAAATGGCAAGAATAAGAGAGCCATGACAATTCTTACTAAGCTCTCTCTCAAAAGAAGAGATTGAAAGAGTACAACATTGCCAAACAACCCATTGGATATGAAAAGCTTTGGAGAACTATCACGAAGGCACACCTTAGTGAAATCCAGCCGACTAGAGATATATGTGATGGAGTGGAAATTGTTTTTGATGAAGGAGGATGAGAGCATCACCGACATGACTAATAGACTCCTAGCAATTGTCACCAACGTGAAGAAGTTTGGCAGGATTCTCATAAATCATGAGGTAAACTCTAAAATTTTAAAGTCTTTGCCTCTTGAAAAGTTTGGTGCTAGAGTGTGCAGTATCCAAAAATTCAATATGGAAATGGGGAAGGTGCCAACGAATGTCTTGATAGGCAAACTCTTAACTCATAAGTTAGCCTTAAAGAAAGATGAGGAGATGAAGAAAATGAGGGGTCAATGATAAAAATCTAAAAAACATGAAAAGAAAACCTTGGCACTGAAGTCCACTTCTAAGGAGAAGGAAGTGGAAGTTAGTTCAAGTGAAGAAGAAAGTGAAAAGGAGGAAGAGGAACTAGTAATATTGTCTAAAAGGACCAATGAGCTCATTAGAAGAAGAAAGCAAAGAAGAAACTTCAAGAGAGCTACTCTTAATCTTAAAGAGAGATCAATCGAAGTCACTTGTTATGAGTGTGGCAAGTACGATCACATCAAATATGATTGTCCTAATCTAAAGAATAAGAAGAAAGGGGACAAAGAGAAGACAAAAAGCTTCAAAGCCACTTGGGATGATAGCTTAAGTGTGGATAAAGAGGATGAAGAGATTGCCAACATATGCTTCATGACTCAAGAAGACTCTCCTAATGAGGTAAGCACTTCATCTCATTCTCATTCAGATTATGATAACTTAGATAATGTAGATGAAGAGCTTCTAGAAGTTATCACTATGAGATATGACAAGTACAAGTCACAAATGAAATCTTACAAGAGAAAATGCTCAAAATTAGAGGATGATTATAAATCCATTAATGATCTTGTAAGTGATTGAGGACTTCTAATGAAGAACTCAAAAAATCAATGGAAAATCTTTCTAAATCATCTTCATCATTAGCTTCATTAAGAAAAGAGAATAATACTCTAAAGGAAGAAGTCATTAAGCTTAGAAGTTCTCTCTAAATTTTATAAGGGTAAGTAAGCTTTGGATACACTCATAGTATCATAAAGGCCTCCCTAATTAGGCATGGTCTAGGATTTAAGGAAGCCTCAACCTCCACATCTACACTTACTGCATTTGTTAAAGCAACAACACCTCAAACCTCAAGTGTTGAAGTCATGAGGAGGAAAAGTGCTCTAAGCACTAAATTCCCAATGCCTAAAGGCAAAGGGAAAACACAAAATGGCTCAAGGCCTACTTCAATAAAGGCTAATCATGCTTACATGTATAATAAGAAACATGCTCACGCACACAAACACAAACAATTCTCTACTACTCCTCATCATTCATGCGCTTGCATGCACTTACATAGCTAAAGTATGAGCAGGCCTCCTACTTATACTAAGTTTGTGCATAGGAGAAAGACTCACAAGTCTAAACTCCAATGTCACTATTGTATGAAATATGGGCATATTAATATTCATTGTTATATTACGAAGGCTCACCTCTAATTAGATGACCCTTCAACTCCTAACCTTCTAGGACCCAAGTATGCTTGGGTACCTAAGAAAAAGTGATTTACTTATATTGTGTAGGGATTTGGGGTAGCCACTAATAAATCAAACAATTGGCATGTGGATAGTGGATGCTCTAAGCATATGACTGGTAATAAGAAGCTATTCATAGCATTGAAAGAAAAAAAAAGGTGGAAATGTCACATTTGGTAACAATGGCAAAGGTAAGGTAATTTGCATTGGAACCATTGGTAAGAATGGTTGTTCTTTAATTGATGATGTTTTATTAGTTAATGGTTTATAAAATAATTTATTGAGTGTAAGTCAATTGTGTGATAAAGGTAATAAAGTCACATTTAATCCTAAAGAATGTCGAGTCACCACATTAGTGAATGGTGAGATTGTTTTCAAGGGTGAAAGGAAAGGCAATACCTACTCAATTAACTTAGACAATTTGGCTAACCAATCTTTCAAGCATCTTATGTCTTTTAGTAATAAGGCTTGGTTATGGCATATAAGGCTTGGACATACAAGCATGGATCTACTACAAAGACTATTAAAAGGAAGGCTAGTGGAAGGCCTTCCTAAGGTAAGTTTCACTAAAGATAAGACAAGTCGTCCTTGCTAAATGGGGAAGCAACATCAAGCCTCCTACAAATCTAAAAATGTCATTCATCTAGACCCCTTCAACTAATTCATATGGACTTAATAGGACTTACTAGAAGTGCTATCTAAGGTGGAAAACATTATGCTCTAGTCCTAGTTGATGATTATTCTAGGTTTACTTGGGTGTCCTTTCTAGCTCATAATAATGATAATTTTGATGCTTTCAAAAGCTTTGTAAAAAGTATTTAAAATGAAAAGGGTTACTTCATTTCATCTATAAGAAGTGACCATGGAAAAGATTTTCAAAATGAGTCTTTTGAAACTTATTGTTTGGAGAATAGAATTTTTCACAACTTTTCAACTCTTAAAATACCATAACAAAATGGTGTTGTAGAGTAGAAAAATAGAACACTAGTAAAAATAGTTATAACCATGCTCAATGAGTATTCTTTATTGAATTACTTTTGAACCAAAGCCATTAATACTTTGTGTTATATTGCAAATAAAGTTTTTAAAAGACCTATTCTCAATAAAACATCTTATGAGCTATGAAATGGTAGAAAACCTAAGATGTCATACCTAAAAGTATTTGGTTGCAAGTGTTATATATTGAATACCAAGGATAATCTTGAAAATTTTGATTTTAAGACCAATGAAGGTATATTTTTGGGTTATTCCACCTCTAACAAGGCTTATAGAGTCTTTAATAAGAATTCAATGGTAGTTGAAGAGTTTATGAATATTGTTTTTGATGAATCTAGTAAACATAATCTTAGGAAACGTATTTTTATTGATGATCTTGTAATTGACTTTGAAAAATTAGAGTTAGAAGACACTACAATAAAAGAGGATAAAGATAAGGAAGAAGGTGAATCATCAAGAGTAGATGAGGATCCACAACATTAATAAGAAGTTGAGCTAAGTCAAGATCTACCCAAGGATTGGAGATTTTCCAAGAATCACCTCAAAGATTTGATTATTGGTGATACCTCTAAGGGTGCAAGTACTAGATCTCAACTTAATCTTTTAGATAATAATCTTGCTTTTGTTTCTCAACTTGAGCTAAAATACATTGATGAGGCTCTTGATGATGAAAGTTGGGTGATTGCCATGCAAGAGGAACTCAACCAATTTGAGAGAAACAAGCTATGGGAACTTATCCCTTGGCCTAAAAAACACCCAATTATAAGTTGCAAATGGGTGTTTAGGAACAAGTTAGATAATCAATATTTCATCACCAAGAATAAAGCTAGATTGGTTGCTAAGGGTTATAACTAAGAGGAAGGCATAGATTATGATGAAACATTTGCTCCCATAGCAAGATTAAAGGCCATTAGGATTCTTTTAGCCTTTGCATGCCATATGAATTTTAAACTCTTTCAAATGGATGTAAAAATGCATTTTTAAATGAGGTAATTGAGGAGGAAGTTTGTGTTGAACAACCTCCTAGTTTTGAGTCTCATAATTTTCCTAATCATGTTTTTAAATTGAATAGAGCCTTGTATGGATTGAAACAAGCTCTAAGAGCTTTGTATGAAAGGCTTAGTTCATTTCTTTTGAAAAAGGAAAGGTGGACACTACATTGTTCGTTAAAAGGCAACATATTTATTGTACAAATTTATGTTGATAATATCATTTTTGGTGCTACAAATGAATCTCTTTGTGAGGATTTTGCTAAGTGTATGACTAGGAAATTCAAAATGAGCATGATGGGAGAGTTTATGTTCTTTTTTAGTCTACAAATCAAGTAAATCAAAGAAGAGATCTTCATTAACTAAGCCAAATACACAAAGGAGATACTCAAGAAGTTTGGCATGGATAGTTGCAAAGTATCAAAAACCTCCATGAGTGGCACCATCAAGTTAGACAAAGATGAATCGGATAAGATGATAGATGAAAAGAGATATCAAGGCATGATCAAATCTCTACTTTATCTAACTTCTTTTAGGCCTAATATTATGTTTAGTGTATGCATGTGTGCTAGTTTCCAATCCTCTCCTAAAGAATCACATTTAAATGTTGTTAAAAGAATTTTCAAATATTTGCATGGCACATTAAACTTAGGTTTATGGTATCCTAGGGACTCATCTTTTAGTCTCATAGGTTATTCGGATTCGGATTATACAGGTAGTCTTTTAGATAGAAAAAGCACTTCTGGAACTTGTCAATTTATAGGAGAATGTCTACTATCTTGGTTTAGCAGAAAGCAAGTTTCAGTTGCCCTATCCACTACAGAATTTAAGTATGTAGCTTCGGGTTATTGTTGCACCCAAGTCCATTGGATGAAACAACAATTAAAGGATTTTGGCAAAGTGATTGATCACATTCCCATTAAATGTGATAACACTAGTGCTATCAATCTCTCTAAGCATCCCATCCAACACTCTAGGAATAAACACATAGACATTAGACATCATTTTCTTAGAGACCATGTCCAAAATGGTAATGTTGTGTTAGATTTATTGACACAAATCATTAACTTGCAGATATTTCACTAAACCTCTTAATGAAGAAAGATTGAACTTCATTAAGAGAGAATTGGAAATGCTTGATGGAAGCTCCCTAAAGTGAAAATTTGATCTTATGTGTTGCTTGTATATGTATTGATTGTTTTTAATACTTAATCTTTTAAGATGTCTCAATATTAACTGCAATTGTGCTTTTTTGTGACATTTTGCAATAAATTAAGCATCAACAAGTGGATTACAACTTTGAATTTTTCAAAAACTTAATTCTTCATTTTATCCTTGATGCCTCATAATTCACGGTCGTCATTTATTGTTCACGGTCGTGAATTAACGATCCATGACAATTGTTTGATAAGCGTCAATTTGCGGTCGCGACGATCACTCTACCGCGAATTGGTCAAGATTTATTTTTTTTTTTTTTACCATTGGAAGCACGTATGCCTGAGGAGTTTTTGTCTTTACTCACATTTTTCAAAAATTCGAGATTCATGAATTCGCAGACGCAAATTTTAGTAACTGTCAAACCATTAAGTGATTTGACTGCCAACCATTTCTAACTCTTCATAAACCCTTTTCTAGCCATTTACAGAGTCTTTAAATGGCTATAAATATCCCCCAAAATAGTAACCATCCTTACTTCATCTAATCCTTATCATTTCTCTCTGCAAAATTCTTTAAATTCTCAAATCTCTCTAATCTTCTCTAATGGCTCCCAAGAAAATTTCCAGAGTAGAAAAAGGCAAGGTCATTGCTCAACCCTCTGCTCCTCCAACACTTCATCTCATGAAGGGCATTACCAAGGAGGAAAAGGAATGCTACAAAGCAAATTCCTCCAAAACTATCCTCCATAACAAAATCCCTTCAACCTTCCTGCTAGAGACGTTAGGGCTTAACGACGAAATTCGTGCATTCCTGTCAAACTTAGGCTGGATCGAGTTTCTCTTTCGAGATGAACCTAGATATGAAGAGTGGTTAGAGATTTCATGTGCATAGTACAACTCAGTCACAAAGCATAATTGAAAGCGGGTCAATACGGGTTAGTTTGTCGAGCTTTTGGTGATCCCCACTTTATTACCTTTGAACAACTTTCCTCCTTTTTAATATTCAAATCAAAGAAAATATCCCTTTCATTATCTCTGCTCTTGATGTCATCTATTCTGAATTTTGGTTGAAATTTTATGTTGAAACCTAACATGACCCGAAAACCTCATTAGCCAAATATATAAAAACCCTACCTCTTTGGATACTCCATTATATCATCACCTTTTCTGTTAATGCTAGAGATGATGGGAACAAAAAAGTATAGCAAAAAGACTTAGCCTTCTTATTTTACCTTGTCAAGAATAAACCCATTCAAACAGGTTGGTATCTTATGGATCAATTGATTCATATGAGCACTAAGCCAAAAAGTTAATTTCTTCTTCCATCTCATATCACAACCATCTATCGTTTTGTAGGGGCTTTTAATGAGGACAATGAATAGTTTCTCACTAAGAAACTCCTTCCATCCCAAAATTTTCTTGATCTTACCTATCTAATCAATGCCAAAGCCATTCACCTAAATACATATGCCTATATCTTGGGTGCATTGAGGCTAAAAAGATGGAATCCTCCCAAGCCACCAAAAGGAAGAGTCTCATTATTGAAGGAGTCCTACCAATCCCTCCTTAACCTAAGCCTACAACAAAACTATCTGTTGCCACCATCGATAACAAATTGGACAAGATGATGAGGATGATGAGGAGGAGATTCTTTTTTCTCTCATATCTTTATAGTGACATGGTGGACTTGCAAGAGAAGTTACGAGTTCCTCCTAGCCATCTTCTAGACTTTACTGAGTTTGAGGATACTCAAGAAAAAGAAGGTCATGATGGAGTTGAAGATGGAGATGAAGCAAAAGGTAGAGATAATGAAGAAGAAGAAGAAATTTTGAGAGATGATGATGATTCTCCTGCTTTCTAGTATAGGATATCCTTGTATTTTTTTTTCTTTTTCTTTTTGAATGAAAAAATTGTGATCCCACAACTTGTTATGAATATATATATATATATAAAGTGTTTGTTCTTTGACATTTTTTTGTCTTATTGTGATTGTTTTATTTCACTTTGTTATGCATTTGCTCCATATGACTACTTATCTATTAATTTTTATGCAATTGCTCTTTTCCCTTTACCCTCCTTTTGATCTTGCCAAAGGGGGAGAGAAAATAATAGCATGAATTGATAGGGAGCATCATACTTATCATACTTAGAATTTTTTTTTTTTTTTAGAATTCTTACCTTGATTGTTTGGAAGTCATACTTAGAAATTTTCGCTAAAGATTCTAAGTGCATATTGAATAATTTACCATTCCAACTTCACAACTTCATAACTCATGCTTATTTTTTCTCTTAGGATCAATCTAAGTTGTCAAAATCAAAAAAGGGGAGATTGTTGGACTATGTTGATTTAACCTAAGTCATGAACCTCTTTTGATATTGAAAATAAAGATTGATCAATTCTAATATTTTCATTAAGTTATGTTTTACATATTATAAGTTAGATTTTGTCATTGGAAGTTGGATGAAGTCCAAACATCCAACCTTGTAAAGTTCACTCTAATTCATTGTAAATTGTGACCACAAATTAGTCACAAGGAAGGATGAAGCTAGACTAGAAGAATTCGCGAACAACTTCACTGCCGCGACACACCCAAAGTTGGTAAAGCCTTAGTCACAAAAGAATTTATGGTGTGTGTCACACCTTAATCACAACCGCTACTTTTATAGTGACAAAGAAGGGAATCAAAGCCAAAACCATAGTTTTCCAAGTGTCCCAAGTGTCCATTAAAGATCAAAAATCGTGAGGGCAAAGTTTGTTCGCGACTGCAACTCAAGCAATTGAAGTTTTCTCTTCAAACAGAGGAATTCATTGTCTTAATCAAGCCCAAGGCATTGATATCTTGTGACCATGACTTTTGAAAGTGGTTATAACACAACGACTATATTTTCCAAGATAACAACGGAAAGCTGACATGTAGACTAGCCGTTAGACACAAATGGTGTTTTTTGCTGAAATTTTTAACCCCTCTATGGAAATCGAAAATTCACGACCGTGAAAAGGTAGAAGCGATCGCGACTTCAGCCTAACAAACACTTAATGCTAAATCTGCCTAGCACATCTTAGAAATTTGTTGATAGTTTTAGTCTAACTATGAGTTATAAATACTCCACCAAACATATGTAAATGCAAGAGAATTCATTAATTTGTAACTATACTCTTGCTAATTTTGCTACTCATTCTTTTAATTCTTATTTCTGCTTTAGTGATTGTTTGGTGTGAGCTATAAACACCATTGTAAGATGTTTTGATGTGAGCCTTGAAAACACTTATGAGAGGTTTTAGTGTGAGCCTTAAAAACACATGTGAGAGGTTTTTAGTGTGACCCTTGAGAACACTTGTAAGAGATTTTTATATGAGACTAGAAAACACAAGTTGTAAAAGCTTGGTGTGAGCATAGAAACACCTATTGAGTTGAGTGAAACACCTAATTGTAGAGAATTGGGGAGTGGATGTAGGGTTGGTTTATACCCAAACCACTATAAACTCTTATGTATGTTATTCTCTTCTTCTGCTCAACTTCTTAAACACATTAATCCTCCTTTTATTTTATTTTTTTTTGAACATCAATTCAACCCCTCCCCCCTTCTTGGTGCCCTAGGCCAACAAATATCTAAGCATATAGTTTTCTAATTTAACAAGAAAAATTTCACATCTAGTTTTAGAATTTTCTACATACATACGTGATTTTCTTATAAACAATTAAATAATTTTGTTTATGCTCTTTTGATCCTACATAGAATTTAAGTTTGACAATATATGCTAACAAATACAAATCAATATATTTCACTAGAAAAAGAAGTTCAAACAACACACATTGTTAATACTATTTTTTTTTTTTTGTATAGTATTTAACTAGCATTTGAGCAAAGTACCATTTAGAAAAATTATTCTTAATCAACTAAAATAATTAAAATAACTCTTTTTTATATCATGAAATGGTTAATTATAAGAAGAACACCACTAATGTCCTTTTAGTTTTTTCTTTTTGAAAAAAAAGACAAAACAAAATGTATTTCACAATATATATATATATATATATATATATATATATATATATATATATATATATATATACATATTAAAATTAAAATAAAAAATATCGACTCAAAATTCTTTGATCTCAATTCATTAATCATTAATTAACTATATAATAATTAGTCACTAATCTTCCCCTGTCTTTCATATAGCAAGTAACATTTTGAATGCCAACACATTCACAACGAAACTATTGCCCACCATGACTCTTGCTACTGGTCTCTCATTCAAGTGTGCCTTCACATATAAAAGTCTCAAATGTTTCATTGTCTTCACAAATAACTTCTCGAATATCACTCTCTTGGTTTGTTTGCACTAGTGGCCTAAATTATGATGTCATTATAGCAATCTTCTTCCTGCAATAGCAAGTTTTGTTTTTTAGTGTTTGAGGTCCCTTCCACTTCTATTAGATCTTCCTCTACATCCCTAAACTTGAACATATATGATAGAGCAATAGTAGCAGTTACATAACAAAATGAGATAAAAATATTTCATGTCATGATGGTTTCTTCTAATGAAGGATCACCATCAGAACTATTTATTGGGCTTACAGTTGAGTCTACATCTACTATAACTTTTCTTCCAAACTTGGATCTCTCCATTTTAGGTTGGGTTTTCTACTCATGCGTCTTCCTCTCTTTAGTTTTTTGCCTTAAAAAACTGCTTTTTGTGTTTTGGTGAGTGGCTCTAGAACTTCTTGTGTTGCACCTTGTGTTATTATCAACTTGGTTGAACTAAAGGTGGAACTACAAATCTTGATTGTGTTCTCTTAAATTTGTGCATGGGATAAAACTGTATCCTTGGGAACACCAAAGCCTGCCATCATTCTTCATAACACCATTTTGAAATAAAACTATTTTTTAGATTTAGATATGGTGAAGCCCAAAGCTAGCTCTTTTTCCTTCCTTTTGAAGTCAAATAAAGACCTCAAATCAAACATGGTAGAGTTGATGGATGCCATAGGCAGAAAGGTTTCCTTCTTTTCATGGGATTTTAACACTCCCTTGTTGATCTTATTTTGCATAACATTCTTAAAGACCTAATGCATAACATTCCTAAAGACCCAATCCATATTAGTGGAATGCATATTAGTGGTACTTATAATATTCCCTTTCTTTGAGTTCCTTCTTTGTTAGGAACCTATAATCTACTTGAAGTTTGATGAAATTCTCTTTCAAAAGGAAATAAGAGATTTCCTCAATTTTGGACACATTTCGCACTTGTGGATTATGTCTTCCTCTAGGCTTGAAGAACCTTTCAAAAGAGGGATGGACAAACACAGGTCCTAATAGAGGAGAGATTTGTAATTGCTATATTTCGATTGTTAAGCTTCTGGTAATAACATCCTACAATAGTTATTCTCTTCTGAATCTTCTCTTTCAACAGTTTCTCATATCCAGTGACTTTTGTTGCAAGTTCATAAAAGTCAGAGAGCTCTATACCTTGAAAGTTTTTTATATAGCTCGACATCAAACCTCTTTATGCCACTTTCGCAAACTTAATCCTAGGTAAATAGATTTTGAATCTATTTATCATTTTTTTGAACTTGCAATAAACATGTCAACATTTTCTTTAGGTCTTTAAATGACTTTGGATAGTTATGCAATACACAGTTTAAGTTCAGCCCTGAAAATTAGATATGAAATTGTCTCTTCATTTCTTACCATGTCTAGATGAAATTTTTGAGCAAGGTGGTATATTAGGTAATTGTTGTTTTTGTTAAAAAGTTAGAAAAAACCTTAACTTAAAATATGAAAAGTTATTGTAATTCATAAGTTCATCGCATTAAATAGTGAATCTTGCCACATGTTCTAAGGTGGATTGTCCATCTTCTCTAGAAAATAAGGTGAACTCAAGGATCTTGTATCCCTTAAGATAGGGATTATCCCTATCAACTGCATCTAAATATGGCTTGTGGAACTCTAGTCAATAAAGTTGTTTAAGTCTAGGTCCATAGAGTTCTTACACAACATTCCTCATAACTTTCATATCAACTCAAAACATTAGTATTATAGGAGTGGTTATATTGCTTGGTTGATTCTCTTTTAGGGATTGCCTCCCAAGTTTCCACTTTAATGCCCTTCTACATTTTCATACAGGTGAGAATAGTTGTTCAAATTCATGGTTGCAAATACCAAATGTGGCACCATTAGCGTGCCATGGTAACTGTCATTGTGTGGTGCCTTTGATTTCTATTATCATCCTCTCTTTAGTGAAGTGATAAATATCTCTCTTTAACTTAGAGAGCTTGAGGTTAGTGAGAGCTAATAGCTTCATCATGGTATGTCAAAGGATTTCACCTAGCTCCTTATGGATTCACCTCTCCTGCCTAGGAGTAGTGTTGCAGTTTACACTCCTAGGCTTCTCTAAGTCAAGTTGGATGTCATTTTCTCTACCAAATTGGCCATGAGCGAACGAGCTTCCCTTACTCTTCTTTAAACTTATTCAAGCATGAGTGTGAGGGCTATTTTAGGTTGCACCTTGTATTTCTTCAACAAGTCTCTAGCATCATCATCATTAAGAAATTAGGACAATGACATGCCTTGCTCTCCAACAACACGACTTGTTAGAGTGATTTACGCCTCTTGGTGCTATGTGCCTTGAGGTGCCAAATTCCTTTCAATATTCTTCATAAGTTGGGAAATAGATCCTTCATGTCTTGCTTCTTTAATAGATTTTAATGTCCTGAGACCCCTTAATGATGTCTTTTTCTGCAAAACTTCTTGTCTTTAACGCCATATAGAATTGATCCCATTGGGCATGTCAAAAGATATTGTTGAATATCAAATTTGAGAACCGGGCGTGCCACGTATGTATGGTATACAAACCATCAATTGGATTATGCTTTTCCTAACTCTAAATCAAAATGAAGATTGGAACACTAAGTTTCCTTACAATAGTTTGCTTAGATTCGAATTGGAACTAAAGACTTGAATGCGAATTGAAAATAAAAATTAATTACAATAATGAAATTAAAATAAAGACACTTAGAAATTTGAAGAAATTGCTTGATCTAGAATAGTTAACATACTTAAGTAAGAATAATATTCACTAAATGAAGTTAAAAGCAAGAAAACAATGAAAAGATATAAACTAGCTTGATTGCAAAAATGAATTTAACTAAAGCTATTGAAATTGATTGACAAGATTTTCTATAGTTGAGAGATTGTTTGTCTAGTTATAGGAGTTGATTGGTTGTTGATGTGTCCATTTTTCATTGACCCTCCTTCTTATAGAGTCCAAAAGACAACTGTCACGTCTCCGCATTTTCACGTTCTTCACTTCACAAGGCTAGTACATTAATGGATTGTTGCTTCATGTTTTTCCGATCTTTCAGCTTCATATGCCTCACTCTATTTATAACCATCTAAATTGTCTAGCGTAACTCCACTCTAGGCATAATTTTATTTAATTTTCATTAAATAAAAATTATTTAATTAAATAATAAATCTAATGAGCCAAACTAAAATTACAACTGGACTAAAATTAATTTTGAATGGAAATAACTACTTAAGATTTCATTTTAATTAACTCTATGTAGATAATTATATGTAATACTCAAATAACTGCGAATCTATATTTTTTATTTATTTAAATATTTATTCTCTTTCATACTTTAATATATACAGTATAATATAAACTTTTCATAACTTCTCCATAAATAATTTCTTTTCTTTATACTAGCAAGATTCTGTATTGAATCCTATATCTTGTTAAATTCCACATAAGATTCTGTATTTTTTTTTTTTTTAGATCATCGTATATACTCACTTAAAGTTTATAACTATAAAAAATAATAATAAAATAAAATAAGTGAACAGCATGATTCTGTTCATTGTTAAGAAAAACAACTTGTTACATGTTGCATGAAGTTGTTTGCAGATTCAGAATGGTCTATGCTCCAATATTATTTCTATAGTTATCACTTGTATTTTAATATTTTTGACATTTACCTTTATTTTTATTTCTATTTTAATTGTTTCAAATTTTTTATTTATTAGTTAATAATTTCATTGTCTCTATAATTATATCATTATTTCCTTATGAGGAAAGTGTGTGTGTGTGTGTGTGTATATATATATATATATATAGTTTAGCATTTTTTATTATTTGAATTTTAAAATTTAATTTATATGAAAATTATATTTTATGATATAAATTGTTAATTACATAAGTTATGAATTATATAATATCATCTAAAATATTAACATAATACGATGATGTAGTATTATTTATTGTTATTTTTTTGATACATTAACTATTGAAATTTATTTTGACACATCAATTCATATATCATATATTTTAAAAAAAATTGCAAAAAAATATTATGTGATTTAACATTTTAATTTATTTAAGCCATAAATTTTAATTTATATTAATATGATACTCTATATTATACACCATTAATCATACTAAAGGTAAATTATCTAATACTATCGATATTATCTATATTGGTAATGTGCTAAGATTACATAACTTTTCCATATATATATATATATATATATCACTCATTAATAAAAAAATCAAAGTTATAAATCAAATTATGAGTTTTGATTTATAATGTTAAACCTTTTAAAAACTAAGTGAAATATCTCTATAAATCATAATCATTAAAAAAAAAAAAAACTCATAACTCTCACATATAAGATAATAAACAATTAGGTTCAGTTAATATTAGGAAACAAAATTAGAAGATTCAAATTAGTCAAATTATATTGAATAATCTAAAAACTTAAGAATATACTGTTGTACATCATTATTGTTATGAAGTCAATTTTTTAAAAAAAGACAATTAAATCAAATCTACAGCAAAATCAATTAATAATATTATACCTAAATATTGTCGATATTTTCAATCATAAAATAAAAAATAAAAATTTCCTTTTCAAATGAAATTGAATTTTAAATTATTTTTTGGTAGATATATAGATTCAAATTGTTTTTGTTTTATGCCTCTGCTGAAAGTGCAAAGATGGAGGTGTAATAATTTTTGGATTTAATATATAAATTTAGAACACAAATTTTAACAATTAAACGGAAACAAATTGCATACATGTTTGCGCGTTGGATCCCAAATTATTCTGCGTCATAATTGCGATCACTAAAAATTGAACACTAGGATAATGGGTCAAAACGGTTAAAGAAGAGAGCTAGGTCTTCCTCTCTTTAACCTTCTCACAAGATGGTTACAATGGGTGTAGCAACTAGGGTTATCATATATGAAGGCAGGAGAGGGCACCTAACCTATTTATAATAAATTTTAACAGGCCAACCCATCATAGGTCTATGTTAAAATACACTTACATTGATCGTCTTTCATATCGGCCCACTAAAGGTGTCACAAGCCCATAACTCAATTGATCATTATTTTAATTGGGTTTCTCACTAATCAATAAATTATATTATTTAGTCCATTTTATAAACAATTAAAATAAGCCCATAATTAATATTAGCCCACACAAAAAAAAATTCAACATTCTCTCACTTAGGCAATATTAATTATGGCGTTTTCATGTTTTACGAAAGAAAACATTTTGAAAAATAACTCTCAGACTGAATACTTTAAACTGAAATGTGGCCACAAAATTTAAGAAAACATATAGTTTATTGATAAAATGACACCTTAAACATAATCTTGTCCACATTAAATTATTAATATCAGATCATGACAGTAACTATGCCTCTTATTAACATAGTACCAATCCATAATCACAAATATTGACAACTTAACCGACCTGGATTCTGATATGGTAGTGTAGCAAGAAAATAGCACTCACATGTGATCAATACACTATTTTCTTCATCAGTCCTCCAAATATTTCTCTTTCACACATGCTCAAACTAGCAAGAGAAATTCACAAGGCTTCACAATAAGGCTTTTATTTCCATTTTGAAAATACACACACAATATATGTCTTAGCCTTTTGTTTCCAAAAACACAATTGGAAACCAACATAACTTAAGATAATCACACCAATCTTAAGCACACCACACATAACTCATAGCATGCTATACATAGAATGTGCACATACACATAGCAAACAACCACAAAAGCACTTAACTAGTATAAATAAATATGAATAAGCAGTGTAGCAAAAATATTTAACTTAGACGTTTAATTACAAGCACAAAACTCACACTAACCAAACACATCAAAAGACTTCATAACACCCATATCACAAACATATTTCTTCAAAACTATGGGTCTAAGTCCTTTGGTTAGAGGATCAGCTAATATTAAATCAGTACTAATGTATTGAATCTTAATGTCTCATTTCTTTACTAAGTCTTTGACTGTAAGATATTTAATCTTCATATACTTAGAATCACTCGAACTTTTATTGTTCTTAGAGAAGAACACAACAACATTATTATCATAATAGATTCGAAGTGGCCTAGCAATAGAATCAACCACAAATAAACCAAAAATAAAATCCTTCAACCATATAGCTTATGTACTAGCACCATAACAAGCAACAAACTTAGCTTGCATAGTAGAAGAAGCTATAAGTGTTTGTTTAACACTTTTCCATGAAACAACACTATCAGCAAACATAAAAATATAATTCGAAGTGGACTTCATATCATCTTGACATCTTGCAAAATCAGAGTCTGAATACCCCGCTACTTCAAGATCGTCTACATGCCTATAAATCAACATATAATCCATTATCTTTTGCAAGTATCCCATTACCTTCTTAGCAGCTACCTAATGATCCCACCAAGGATTAAAAAGATATCAACCAAGAACACCAACAACGTATGTAATATCTTGTTTTGTACACACCTGGGCGTACATCAAGCTACCAACTGCACTTGCATAAGGAATATTATTCATGGTTTGTTTCTCCATATCACTTTTAGGGCACTGCTCCTTACTGAATTTATCTTCTTTCACCATAAGAGTATCACCTCCTTTGCAAGATTGCATATTGAATCTATTGAGCACGCGATCAATATAGGCCCTTTGACAAAGACTTAATAAATGACGAGACCGATCACGATGAATCTTAATACCTAAGACAAAAGATGCCTCTCCAAGATCTTTCATATCAAAAGTCCTAGAGAGTAACTTTTTAGTTTCACAAATCATCCCCATGTCGTTACTAGCTAACAAAATATCAACATAAAGAACAAGAAATATAAATTTACTCTCACTGATCTTATGGTAAATGCATTGATCTATCTTAACCTCTGTGAAACCAAATGAAGTAATTATCTCATCAAATTTGAGATACCATTGACGCGAAGCTTGTTTGAGACCATAAAAAGATTTCTTCAGCTTACAAACTAAGTTTTCTTTACCACTTTCTTTAAAATCCTTAGGTTGCATCATATAAACTTTCTCACCTAAATCACCATTTAAGAATGTCGTCTTGACATCCATTTGATGCAATTCTAAATCAAAATGAGCAACCAAGGCCATAATTATTTTAAAGGAATCTTTAGAGGAAACAGGAGAAAAAGTCTCATTATAATATACACCTTCACATTGTGTAAACCCCTTAGCAACCAATCTGGCTTTAAATTTCTCAACCTTTCCTTTAGAATCTTTCTTAGTCTTGAATACCCATTTGCAACCTATGGATTTATTATTAGAAGGAAGTTTCACTAGTTTCCAACATTTTATTATGACTCATTGATGTCATCTCATCTTTCATAGCATCAATCCAAAAAATCAAAACAAACATTATTAATAGCCTCATCATAAGATACATGACCTATATTATAATCACCTTCATCAAGATAAACCTCATAATCATCTAGAATTATTGACCTTCTTGCCCTAACAGAACTTCTAACAGGTAATGATTCAACTACAATAGGCTCCGAAGGATTCTCAATAGGAGGAGGAAGATCAATTGCTCCCTTACCATCACCACCTTCATGAATAGGAACCCTTATAATTATCTCATATGATAACGGTAAAGGAATGGTTATAATTTCATTTTGTACACTATGAATAGGCGGTTGAGAAATGTTTAAATTAGTAATATCCATCTCAAAAAACTTCATAGTTATAGACTCTACAATCCTTATGCCACATGTAGGACAATAGAACTTGTATCCTTTAGAATGGGTTGGGTACCTAATAAAGTAACAATGGGTAGTTCTAAGGTCAGTTTTTTTCTCATTTAGATTATATATTCTAACCTCAGCAGGACAACCCCAAACATAAAAATGGCTTAAACTAGGTTGTCTAACAGTCCATAACTCAAAAGGTGTTTTAGGTACTTATTTGCTAGAGACACGATTCAGAATATAAAGGGCAGTTTTAATAGCCTCATCTCATAAGAATTCGAGTAAGTTAGACCTACTCATCATGCTCCTTATCATATCTTTCAAAGCACGATTACGCTTTTCAGCGACACCATTTTGTTCAGGACTACCAAGCATGGTATATTGAGCAACTATTTCATATTCTTGCAAATATTTGACAAACACTCTAATATGTTGCCCAGTCTTATTATATTTGCCATAATATTCACTCCCTCTATCAGACTTCATAATTTTAATGACTTTTCCCAATTGTTCTCAACCTCAGTTTTGAAAATTTTGAACACCTCAATGGCATCAGATTTCTCCTTTATCAAGTATAAATAGCCATAATAGGAAAAATCATCAATAAAGATAATGAAATATTTATTGCCATAAATAGTAGATGAATAAGGTATACTAATATCAGTATGAATAATCTCTAGAAAATCTGAACTTCTATTAGCACCTTTCTTTTTTATTCTTAGTCAATTTACCCCTTATACAATCTATACAAACATCTAGATCTTCAAAATTAAGAAAAAGAAGAATGTCACCTTTTACTAGTCTTCCAATTCTTTCTCTAGATATATGACCTAAACATTTGTGCCACAATGAAAATGACTTTTCATTAACTAAGGATTGTTTGATCACAATATTGGTTTCAGAATCTCTTATATCATCCAAACATAAATTATCAAACAAAACACATTTATCGATCAATTTAGAATCTGAAAACATATTAGCTCTTCCATTACCAATAGCAAAATGATATCCAATTTTATCCAAAATAGAAACAAAAACAGAAACTAAATCTCTCCTAAAAGATGTTCTCTAAAACTAGACAAAATCCTGATTCCAAGATTAACCTAACTACTCCTACTTGCTTAACATCTATCTCCAAATTGTTTTCAACTCTAATCTTGGACTCCTTTTTCACTTGGCTTTCATTTGCTTATGAACCCCTGCAAGGTAATAACAACATGAACAGTTGCACCACTATCAAGCCACCAAAAATTTGGTGGCACATTAACCATATAAGATTTAAAGCAAACATAACCCAAAGGAATACCTTCATCTTCTTTCTTCTTTCACCAAGCTGTGAATTGATAACAGTCTTTTCTTTTGTGACCTTCTTTGTGACAAAAGAAACACTTCACCTTACTTTTGTGGACAACTCCAAAATCTCCCCCTTTCTTGGTCTGACTCCTACCATGCCATTTAAAATTTTGATTCCTTTTAGAAGCATAATAATTAGGTTTAAACTTACCTTTATCCTTTTCAGGATCAGCCCTAGGTTGTGTCAATAGCATGGCAACCTCACCCTTTTCTTTCCTTATTTTCTTTTCCTCAGCATCACATTTGGTTATAAGGTCATTAATGGTCTAGGTAGTGTTTTGGGTGTTATAGGCAGTCTTTATTTGGTTGAATTCAGAAGGCAAAGTGTTTAAAGTTGGTGAATAGTAAATTCATTAGAAATCTCAACTTTAAGACCCTTAAGTTTGGTTTGGAGGTAAACTATATTTAGAATATAATCTCTCATATTCCCACTATGGTTGTGTCTCATACTAGTTAATTGACTCATTAGGGTCCCAGCCTCAGCCTTTTCAGACACAAAGTATCTATTTTCTACAGCAGCAAGGAAATCTTTGGTAGTAACATTCGTGGACAAACTACTCCTAAGGTATTCAGGAATAGTTTTCCTCATAGCCATAAGACTAAGATGATTTGATCTCTCCTACTTGGCATGTAATTCTTTTTCTCCAACATCACTCTCACAGGTGGGTTTGGCAGGCTCATCTTCATAAAGGGCATAATCAATCTCACTCATTCCCAAGATAAACAAAATGTCCTCTTTCCACCTCTTAAAGTTTGTGCTCGTCAGGAGTTCAACAGTTGCAGTACTATTATTGAGACTAAAGAGATTGTTTGCCCAAAACAAAAGCATGTATTAGAATTAGGCTATATACAAAAATAAATTTATAATTTACATAATCTAGAAAATTTTAGCATCACTACATATTCCCCTTTGGGTAGAACATGCACATGCAATAGATTTTCTAGTTATGAAGCACACAATTGAGATCACACCAGTTTTGAGAAATCTATCCCCTTTGGGCAAACAGACTCTCTAGACTAATGTAACTCTAAGCACAAATAGCTTCATCTCAATAAGCTCTCCCAAAATCAATGCATCTAATAACCCCCTTTAGGCAAGTTATTATATATATTAATTTGGAATTATCTCTTCATTCCAACAAGCACTCCCAAAACCAATGCATCTAATAACCCTCATTGGGCAGGTTATTATATACATTGATTTGGAATTATCTCTTAACAAAAATTAAAAGTAACTCTATGAATTTCAATGGATGTCCTACTTTGGCAATAACTCTCATATCAACCCATAAAATTATTTTTAATTAGAGATTTATAATAGCCCAATTAAAATACATACTAAACGCAAATATATATTTCAAAAGATACACAAGGTACCAAACATAATATACCTTAATTTTAAGCACATGATTATTTATTCATATGTGTGCAAAACAAATATTTATTATTTATTTATTTAATTTTTATCACAAGGTTAATGTCACTAAATGATAAATAGACAATCAATTATATATATAAAAATCACCTAAATATATATATATATATATATATATATATTAATAATTATTAAAATAAAATTAAAACATATCATGATGTACATGAATATAAGCATGCATATATAAATATTTGTTTGCATAAGGAAATAACAGTTAAATCACTTAGCTCAGACGGTAACGGTTGAGGCTGTAAGCCCCGCGGTCGTGGATTCGAGACCTACGACACACATCCTTCTCCCCTCCCCTGCCCTTTTTTTTTTTTAGTTACAAAATGTCGATCTTCATCGGCAAGGACACCAATCTCCACAAATTGTGCAACA
>CATIWR010029898.1:0-10132 GCA_949677035.1 Omphalea diandra | reverse complement strand
TATATATATATATATATATATGACGATATTTTTATGCTATGCAAATCTTTTTTTATGGATGATATGATATTTAAAAAAAAAACAAAAGAAAGTAGTAAATCTAGCTAGAAACAATATTATGATAAAGCTGAATTGAACGAGCTACTTGGCAATAATGAGACCACAGGAATTTGCATTGGCATGGCCTACTCATACCGAACTAAGGCAAGAACAGATAGACATTGGAACAAGAAGATATGTATCATCCTAGCAATTTTTTTTTAAACCAAGCCAAATTTTAAAATAGATATTTTATTCTTCCTATTATTTTTCTTTTCTATACATATGTTCATAAAATAAATTAATATAGCATGAGGCATCAAACAAAAATATTACATTTTTTTTGGGAAAATTAAAATCATGAGATTAATTCCACCACATTTAACAATAACTAAGGCAGAAATTATTTTATAAGCTGCTCCATACGAGATTTTATTCTTTTGTACATAAAATTATTTTGACTAGATCATTGGAGGAGACTCTTAGTTTTAAAAAAAAATCAGCAGAATATTATTACATAATCTATTTATGTGTGTGTGTATATATATATATGTTAAATATAAATACCTTATTTTTGAAGGGAATCTAGCTACCTGATATTAAAAAATTTCGTCCCACGTAGCCTTATATTATATAACGGATCAAGGAAAGCGTAGTATTTATAACGAAGGCTAAACGCTTCGCGTATAGCAAGTTTCAAACACAGAAATTTAAGACTTAATTACGAGAGAATGGATAATTTTTATTAATTACAAATAGTGTACTCAGAATTGGATTAAATTAATTAGTTGGATCGATAAAGTTGAAATTGATTAGTGATTTAGTTTGTTTAAAAATAAAAAATTGATCAATTAAAAAAATTAGTCAAACTCAATCAAAATTGAAAAAATCAATAAATCAAATAAGATCAATCCCAATTTAAAGTTATGTTATTCCAAGAAAAATTTAAAAAAAAATTAAGATTATACTTTTTACTCAAAATTTAAATATTAAAATATTTTCATTATTATATTATATTATACTATTTATAAAATATTTTAAAGTATATGTATATTTTTTAAAAAAATAATATCTTATTGAACTAAAAACTAACCATTTGACTGATTTAATAATCAATCTGGTCTTAAAAAAACTTTGATATCAAGATATCAAATAAAAATCACACATTATATATTTACGGAGTTATAAGACTACCAATTTCTAAACGGAATAGAGAATATAAATAAACAAGAAAATTCTAATTAAATAGAAAAACACAATAAACTAGGAATCTTAATGAGAATAAAAAAATATAAAGAAAGTTTTAAAAAATCTTGGTTTACTCTAAATATTAAAAAATATAAAAGGAAATAAAACATAAAAAAAAAAAATTAAACATGAAAACTTCTATTAGACTTCTTCACTTGAAGGAAATTTAACGTCGAGTTTATAGCTTGAAACTAAGATCTTTCGTTTGTCAAATAAATAAGTGTTCAAAATAAATTAACTTTCAAACTTGCAATAAATTGTATGTTGTGGATTTGTCTTGACAAACAGTGATTTCTAAGTTGATTAATTTGTGACTAAATTTGAAATCTTCAAGTATATGTATATCTTACTTTTCATGTTTTTTAATAATTTTCGAAAATACAATAGTATTAACGTAAATTGTTTGATTCATTTTTGAGTTTCCCAAGCACAACACATTTACAAACAGATATCCATGCACAAGCTGTTAACGTTAGAAATTTTAATTTAATTAGACATTTTTTTTTCGCTAAAGTTAATCATTTTAATATTCAACATATGTCACTTATATTTTTTGGAAAATTGTAGGAATTCATTTTCTTTCTTTTATTGTTTGGGTTAGAGTTTACAGTATCGTGTTGGGATCTATATTATATGAATATATAAATAACCCTTGTATGTTGTTTTGAAGAATTATTCAAGAATATTATGTCTTTTCTCCTAATATTTCTTATGATTGATGAAAATATTTCATATATATCATATTTAGGAAAAAAGAAGAACGTTTATTGCTATCCAATAATTTTTTGTAGGGAAAGAAGTATTGGGTCCATTAAGAGGGTTGGGGTGGGACATGCATTACCTTATATAGGCAAAGTAGACAACAACCCCATTATCATCATATAGAAACCGATGGTTGTTGTCCTAGCCGTACATCTCTTTCAACAAAAGGTACTTTGTACTATTCCCTCTACGCCATTTGATTCTTTGATTTCTAAATAAAATGGTATATAATGGTCCCATTGATTTCATACCAGATTATAACTGGACCCACTTGGAAACCAATTTCCTAGATCCAAAACGTTTCTCCCTTCCAAATTATATATCCGTTGATGTTGATGATTGGTTCTCAACCGACGGATGTCGTAGATGGGAACCTTTGCTAACCAACATGACAATATAAATGTCAAGTATTTCTCTATGGTTGTCCTTTAATTTGGAGATGCGTCTAAACAACTACCACTGATATAAAGTTTGTGAGCTGTTCATTCAAACTTTACTACTATTTATTGCTTATGATCTTTCATTTCCCAATTCCTGTGTCGGTGTTTTCTATGTGTATTTTTAGTTCAAACTTTACTTCTTTTTTTTTTTTTTCCCTTGTTTTGATGGTACTATTTCTGTGTTGAAAACTAAATTTTTTTTTTTTTAATCCATTATTGAGAAAATCGAGTTCGAAATTTTTATTCTTCACACTTTTATAATAAGAAACTTCAATCAAGTTAAATATGATTGTCAACTAAAGTTTATTTTTTTTATACCATTTTTTCCGATACATCAAAAAAAAAATCTTTTATGACATTCTTCCATCTTTTTTTTTTTTTTTTTTTTTTACATATTTAAAATTATATATAATTTTCTCTTTCGAAAGGGTAGTTATACTTTATTGATTTACTACTATATTCTATCATTAATGGACCCTTAATTTTTTTAACAAATTATTAATGAGTTTTTTTCGTTGGACTATTAACCAAAAAGGCATCGTTTCATATTCTTAATCAAACATTTGTATTATAAAAAACTTTCAGCTTCATCAATTATCTTCATGTTGAGTAAAAAAGTAAAACATCATTCTCAATCCCTTACTTATATAAAAAAAAAAAACCTCTGATGGCTTCAAATTAAAACATTTGATGGGATGGTAGATTAGTCAACTTTGTAACTTTATTGGTTTGACGCTTGCATCAAAAAATAAAAAATATTTATTATCAAGATGAATTATTTATTAATATAATTGGAGAGATATTTATGAAAATTATTGATTGAATTAATTAATTAATTTTATTTTTCTTAAGAAATGACAGAAATAGTTAGAAAATGTGAACAATATATAGAATCATGTTTGGATGTACATAGAATTGATTAAATTGATATATAAAATAAATGAAAATATTATTTAAAAATAATATTAATATTATGTATTAAATATTGCTTAAAAAAGTGATCAAATTCTTTATCAAAAAAAAAATGTAATGAAATTCAGTTTCTTCTGATCATTACTGCAACGGCTATAACTATCGGAGCTCATATCATTGTTACCAAACTATCCACAATAAAATCGAAAGGAATCATTGTTTTTAAGTTATTTTACAGAAATCAACCCCAAAAAACCAGATGAGAAACAAACTTGACTAATGTTTCAGTTGCTAAAAGCAACACTGCTTTCTAATTCTATAATGCAAGCTATAGCTGGCAACTAAATTTATTAATCAACTCTAATAAAATACATACTTCGATGGTATCTATTACCTACTGACTTGGATTTATGGTTTTACATATATTTCACAGTTTGCATCGTATTCATTTAATATGAATGCAAGTTTGAAATTTGAAAGAGAAACTACATTGGTCCTTCCTATAGTACCAGATATAATAAATACACGGTCATCTTATCCTATATCAGAGATTCAAGAGAGCTAGGTAGCCATCTTGAAGCTTCATTTTCTCATTCGCACATGGATGATTCCAGGACCCAGAAATTCATTTTTTTTTTAAACGGCAAAATCAGAGTCAGGCCTCTGAACCATGTAGAGAACCCACTACAAACGGGAAAAGAAATAATTATATTACTTCTTTTCTGAAATATTCACAAGCAATAAGTACCCATTTCCAAACCAAAAAGGCAACACAATCATCAAACACAAAGAGCTATAGTACTGAGGTCTACCCACAATAATTCATTTTCTCAGTTTAAATATGCCTCACACAGGCAATAAAAACAAACCAGAAATTGACAAATTTGAAGCTCAACACTGTGAACAAGTCAGCATTAAACCCTTGTAATGGCATTATAGTAATTAAAGCATACTAGAAATTCAACACTCTTAGATTATAATGTTACAAAAATAAATAATTAATTAATTAATACTCCACGTTGTGACAAGCGCAAGGGACATACGATACACAACTCATAGATTTCCACTAGAAGAGATTAAAAGTTAATAAGCTTAATTTTACTTGAATTAAATTTCAAATAATAATTAATTAGATTTCATTACTGGTCATAGTCTTGTTTTGCATCATGGAGTTCTTGCAATGAGCGATTGCACCTTGAATAGCACTCTGCAACTCCTCCATTGATGAAGCATCTGCATAGTACAACCCACCACCACTTCCATCTCTACTTGTAATACTCGAACCCATGAACCCGTTTCTACACAGCACGCCAGAATGGCTTGGGGACGACCGCATGGAAGATGGACAGCTTGAAACGCAGCTTCTCCTTCTTGGGTACATCAAATTCCCCGAGAAAGATTGAGAAATCCCTCCATTGCTTTCTTTTGCACCGTTCTTGACATCAGATCTGTCTGATTTCGTTATGGAGAAAGATACACTACTGCTTATCGGTGGTGTTGCCATTTTTTGTTGTTGTTTCTGCTGTGATAGTTTCTCGTATAGCGGCTTCACTTTCTTTAAGTACTTCCTTATCACTTCTTTAGCTGTGTTGCTCATTCTTTTAACTGAAGAACCTGAGACGGTGTCGTTTTCGCGGTTCTTGGGATCTTTCTTAAAGACGGAGGAGAATCTTGATAAAGAGAAGTACCTGTTGGTTTTCTTGATATGGGCATTCAAGTTAACATGGCTTTGGAAATGATTGTTAAGCCGCTTGAACTCATCATCTTCGGTAACCGAACTGGGTCTCGAAGAGTCACAGTCTCCAAATAAGATGAGATCACTGCTGAAGGAAGATGTGGAATCATTAGAACTACCGGTAGAGTCTCGAGAAGCAGTGGTGGTGGTGTCAGAAGAGGAGGAAGTGCTTGAAGAAGCTAAAAGGAGAGTACGGACCATTGAGATGCGAGGCGAGAGGTGGAGAGGGAGAAGCTGGCCTTTGTAGAAGAGCTCGTCTGCTGGGCATAGAGCAGTAGAGGATTTACGTGGAGAAAGAGAAATGGTGAACTCGAAATCTGAGGAAGAAGAGGAAGAGAAAGAATGAGAAGGAGAGGCGGGTAGGGTTTGGGATGATCTTGTTGAATTTTTCTCTCTTCTCTTTCCCATCTCCTTTTGTTCTGTTGTTGCTATAGCTGTTAGCTACAAAATGAGTTGTTTTTGAGGAGAACAAATTTGAGTGAGAGGTAAGATGGATGCTTCTTATAGTGATTTGAAGAGGAGATCTATGCGATGATGATGATGATGATGGAGAAGGGTTGGTTTTTCTTTTGACTTGCACTCTATAGTTTTCACCATCCTTCTTTTTTTTAATATATATATATATATATTTCATTTTGCGGCATTTAGCTGGTTTTTGTGTATAAAATTCATAGATCTGGCCAAGAGAGGGACCACATGGCACCTTGTTCTGTCAATTTCCATGTGTTTTTCCCTTCCTCTTCTGTTTGTACGCCACGTGCCCTGAACGGCCAAGGTGGGGTTGGATCATTAGTGATAACATAAGGGTCAGATTGGTAATTCAACAGTGGATATATTGTTGCAGTGTAACTTATATAATCAGAAACTAAATTTTATTTCAGATCTGTAATGAAATTTTAATTTTGGATCATTATGATCACCAAAATTTAGGTATGATTTTTCTATTTTTGAAGTGCTCCAGATGATGGTAAAATTATATTTTGTGATATTTTTTTACTTTACATATATATAAATTGGCAATACACAGTATCTAAATAATGTTAATCAGTTAAATTAGTATAATTTTTTTAATTAATAAGATCTATTTTTCAGATTTAAATCTAATTTTAAGATAATTAAATAAATATAAGTGGAAAATTATTGTGGATTAGACATATTTAATTATATTAAAAAAGATAGAAAATTATATTTACATCATCCATCTAGTCATCTGAGGGGTAAAAAATTAATGGTCATATTTAATTGTAATATAAATATAAGTTATGTGACTTGTAATGTTCAAAATTAAAGTTTTATGACCATAATAAAATTATTTTGAACAAAATTATAATAGAATTTAATCAAGATTTAGTGACGATTATTATAATTGAAAAGCATATAAAAAAAAACCATGTGATTTGATTATTTTGCATTATAAGGCCTTGTTTTTTTTTTTATGATAATTATAGATCTGTGATTTATTTTATTAGCACTTTAGGCCAAATTCAATTAAAATTGCTCATTTTAATCCTTTAATTTTTTTAGATGTCTAATTTAGCTGTAATTATGATAAAAAATAATAAAAAATAATTTTTATGTATTTTAAAATATATATTTAAAAATAAAATATTTTTAATAAAAAACTCAAATTGATATAATCTAAATTATTTGAAGAAGTGAAATATGAAATTTGATCTGAATTTATTGATTTTTTTTAGAATTTTTCTAAGTTTGTTGAAGAAATTTTATTTGTTAGTTCTTATGAATTTTTATTTTTGATTTATTTTTTAATTTTAAAATTGTTAAATAATTTTTTATCATTTATAAATATTGTTTTAAAAATTTAATTTTCATATATTAATCTGAGTTTTATTAAAACTCTTTTAATTTTATTTTTTAATCTTTAAATATATTTGTATAAAAATATATTAAATTTTTAGTAGAATTTGGACTCAGTTAGACACCTAAAAAAAATTATAAGACTAAACTAAGTAATTTTTTCTAACTTTAATAGTGTTAATAAATTTAACCTCAAACTATAATAGAATGAATCACAGATCTATAATTGTCAAAAAAAAAAAAACAAAATCTCATAAATATAAAATGGTGAAACCACAAAATAACCTTTTACATTTTACCTATTATAAATTACCCTATAATTACATTTTGCTTCTTATTTTATTCATAAGGGTTACTAGTATATCCTCATCAATCAAAAGAAATAGATTTAGTTAACAGCTTGATAACATTTTGAAAAAACGTTGATACTATTTTTAAGAATTTGTTTCAGATTATGCACTAATTACATTTATTTATTTCATTATATAGATGGGACAGTATCCTCAAAGTAGAATGCTGGTATTATTTAATGGGGTCACTTATCCTAATAAGTACTTGATGACACATATCATAGTTGTAACAGTCCAACTTCATTATTATTATTAATCTTCTTTTTACCATTTTTGTTTGATTACTTTGACTTGTCATACAGCTGTTTAAGCTCTAAAGCCTGCGGTGGTGGATTTGGTGGAGATTATTGATCAAATGGCAGGATGGATTCTATTATTGTGTATTGCCTTTTGGGACAATAATTAAAATCAAAATTTGGAGAGATCTTAAGCATGCATGAAAAATGGGTCAATCCAACCTTACTTGATTACTATTAGCTATTAGTTAATTAATCCCCAAGTTAATTAATTGGAACTACAACATGGGTTGTTTGTGATTAATCTCTTGAAATTAAATGGAGGCTGTTTTTTCAGCTGCAGATCTCTGGATTAGCTTAGTTAGTTATGTTTTGATTTGTCTTAATCACATACTGATACAGAATTTTTAATTCAATGAGGGCAGCGATAATGAAGATCTAAACTCTCAACTCTCACGTGAGAGGATGCAATGGTTTTAGGGTTAATCACATTTTCCAAAACACGTCTCTATATTCTTTCAATGGTACGGCAATTGATCTAAAACATGGATTAGATTCTTAAACCGATGCTAGCAACAAGAAAGCTACCTCCACCATTAACGTCGAGGGTGAAACAGTAGATGATTAAGCATTTGGTAGCAACTTCATGTGGTCTTATTAAAAATTGATGCATTGTTACCTTAATAACAACGAAGTAACAAGAGTTGAAATCGAGAAAATAAAAAATGTGGGCTATTCAAGCCCCAATAGTTCTTAGTAGTAGTACTACGATAGTTTCAGACGTCAATCTTGAGGATCTTTATGTGTTTTTTTTTTTTTCCCTTAAAGAAAATATCTCTCATTAATCAAGAAGATAATATAGTATTAAGATTTTGAATCTTATATCATTATAATTTCATAAAAGAAATTTCAGCATAATCCATAAATATTAAAAATAAGAATAAGAACTTTATTTTGAAGAATTTGATACTATTTGATTACAAATAGTAGTTATTGTGTGACTCTTTTAGTCTTTTTGTAATATTTATTTAGATATAAATAAAGGTAGATTTATTGGTTAGAAGTAAGTTTTACATTTGATATTGGACTATAATAAAAATAAATAAATTCATCTAAAATGAGATTAAAAGAACAATAACACATACAAATTTATCAGATTCAGCATAAAATGAATGAAGAAAACCTCAAAAAATCTGAAAATAAAAGTCAAATTTTAAAATTATTGAGATATAGATAATATAAAAAAAAAAAAAAAGAAGAAAATGGAACCTTGTCATTTTAAGTAAAATGGCCAAAAGTAACACATTTAAAAAAAAAAAAAAAAGGAAAAAGACTAAAAATAAAAAGGTTAAAGTTTTTAGAAAGAAAATGATTAAAGAATTCTATCAAAGAGAAACCATTATTGAAGTGGCCTGACGGTTTGGTTAAATCCATATTTGAACGAAATTGATATAGATTCATTTTTGTTATACCGATTTAGTTTAATTTGATAAAATAAGAATTTATCAAACTCAATGAAACTAAATATATTAATTTTAAATAATTAAAGTATAACTTATTCACTCAAATAATATAAAATAATTTTATATTCTTATATCAGAACATAGTTTCTATTTACAAATAAAATTATAATATGATACATTATTCATATAAATAATTAAAATAAAATAGTTGTATTAAAATAAATTTTCGACGATCAGCAAAAATTGAGTTTTGAACAAGCTAAATCAAACTAAATCTGTTGGATTCTTTAAATCTAGTAATAATATTGAATTGGGTTAGAAAAACTGAACTAGATTAACCGATGGAAGCCATGAAGGGCCAGCGTAAAGCATTGCAACGACCTGTAGAGGCTCATGGGGACCATTAAATTGCACTTATCTAAGCAATTAAGAAGAGTGAAAAATGTCTTCTATGCATAATGCACCCTTGTGTTGTAGGTGGTGCCAATTAATTCTTTGTGTGAGCTATGAAGGAAGGAAATCAATTATTCAAATCCTGCAGCAGCAGCCTCGAAACAACTTAGCAACAGAGATCATTACATAGAGATCGTAGACCTCTCTGACTCTAAATAAATTGCATTGCTTTATATGGGCATGCTCTCTCTAATATGGTATGCGCATGCAGCTTTAATAATGCCATGTTGTAGATATTTTTAAGAAATTGTTTGATTCACTAGGTGAATTAATATATTTTATTCATTTAAAAATTTGGTGGAAATCTATGTGCCTTGGCTAATTTTATTTTTCAATAGAATGGACGATTTTTCTTTGATTTGTGTGGTGTATTTCTGGAGCATTTGCTCGTTTCTAACAAGGAAAGTGGAAATCTGAATACCATTAGTTGTTTGGAAATCAAGGGCCCAAGAAGTTCGAGCCCACTGCAGAAGACATACCCATTTTTGCTTGCTAAACAAATCATTTCAATTTTTTTAATAGGTCGAATCTCATATTCTCAACAAGCAAAATAAAATACTCATCCCATCGAAATGTTCACTGAGATATTTTTTTTGATGAATAATAATAATCGATGAAGCCAAAATCTCCATTAAATGTATCCTAAATGAAAGAAAGATCATATGTTATAGAGAAG
>CATIWR010029893.1:0-29850 GCA_949677035.1 Omphalea diandra | reverse complement strand
ATTATTTATGATATTATAACATGCACA
Source organism: Omphalea diandra (assembly GCA_949677035.1). NCBI lineage: Eukaryota > Viridiplantae > Streptophyta > Magnoliopsida > Malpighiales > Euphorbiaceae > Omphalea > Omphalea diandra. The sequence goes on along the minus strand of CATIWR010029893.1, from coordinate 29,823 downwards.
CAACATAAAACAATTTTCCATACAACTATACAAACACTACATATATGTTCCAATGTCCCCAAATGCAATGGTACTTCTAAATGATTATTTATCTAATGCATATGCTCATGTGATAATGCTAATGAATGTGACTTGGGATGTTACAGATGGATTCTCTGCAAGTTGCTCCTTTTTTTACTAGATTTAAGAACCTTCTTGAGCTCTTTCTTCTTCATTATTTGTTCAATGGTTTATTAAGTTAAAACATTAAGCTTATTCTCCTATTCTTAGCATATCACTTTAACTTTTGAGTAAGTCGCCCAAAGTTCCTTCTTTTTTACCCTTAAAGGAGCAACCTTTTACTTAAGCTTTTTCATTATGGCTCTTATATGTGAGATTTGCTTTTCAATAACTAAGAAATCTTCTTTGAATTTGCTTACTTGATCAAGAAGAGCATAAGATTGTGTTATCTTAGCTGTCATTTAGGGGAGTTCTTCCTTGAAGTTCTTTAAAGTTTGCTTTTGGCTGACGCTTGTGTTGCTCTCAATAGCATGATTAGAGATGAAATTCAAACCTTCTTGAAAGGCAACCAATAGTTTGGAGTCTAGTAGAATTTGTTTGGACAATATTGAGATGCATTGAATGTGAGCTTGGATTTCTTGAGATCATGATGAGACCTTGACCATAAGGTTAACCATTTCACTTTCAGCCTCAACCCTAACCATTAGAGCTTTTATCTTTCTTGTCCAAAAAGGCCAAGTAGTCGATGAATCCCTGCAGAAAGAAGTTAAGGTCAAAGAAATAATTTTGTAAATATTTTACAAGTTTAAAAATGAAAAATACGTTTGGTGAGTGTACAAAGTTAGATTCCTTGGCCAATTTTATCTTGGTTGGTTTCTCTCTCAAAGGCCTTTTCCCAACAGCCTTCTCAATCATAATGGATAGCTGAGAGCTTTCAATCACATGGGAAATTAGTGGCAAAGGAAAGCCAACGATTAGTTGAATGGGTGGAAGACTACTTAGAGGTGTCTGAAGTGACGAGATTGGGTGATCCCTCCACCTTGGGGCTCCTTAGTTTTTCTAATGGAGGGTGATGTTAGCCTCTTACTTAATCTTTTTAACTTTTTTTAACAGGCTTATAGTATTAGGCATCTATAGACAAGAAATAGAAGAGTTATATAAGTGTCAAAGGAAAATTACTGGTAAAAGTACCTCCATGATGAAATTAGTATCTGAAAGTAATATGTCACCAAAGATAAGTTGTGTAGTGTGATGTCCCATTTACTAATCATTCCTAAAGTTGGTGCATTAACTCATTCATAAGACATGGAATACTAAAGTGACACAACATCATTTAAATTCTCTCATGTCATTCATTGTCATTAAAAGACCTTCCCTTCAATTATTTTTCATACTATGTATCTTGTTTCACAACATAGTAACTATTTACAATAGAGAATACATGGCTAAACAAACCAAAATACTAATAGATTGCATACTGGCTCAACCTCTATCAAACTTTTAAACAACAACTTCAAAATGCAAACTAGATGCAATCTTTAGTCTACTCTTCTCGAAAGAAAATTTAATGCAAAGGAGTAAGCTGGCATACTTAATAAGTAAATACATAATAATAATTCAATCTCAAATAACATAAGAAACATTTAAATATAGTCATCATCATATCCAAGCACAAAATAAAGAGTTTTCACTTTTTAACTCCATACAGGCTGTCACATATTATTGCCACACATGCTCTTTGGTAACCACACAGGCTATAAATACCATTGTCACATAGGCTATCAAATGTCTTTGTAACACAGGCTATCATATTTGATTGTCATATAGGCTATAAATATCATTACCACATAGCCTATCAAATATTGTTGTCATACCGGCTATCATATTTAGTTACCACATAGGCTACCATATATTGTTGCCACATAGGCTATAAGATTTTTTTGCTTGCTCAACAATATCAAGTATTAGTCTTTCCACAAATCAATTATAAATCCAATAAAATTTCATCAATATAAGACTAATAATAATACCCCCATAAACTTTGGCAAATCATATCACAACTTATATTCCCAAGTCATACTTTATCAATATCTCATGAAAATAAATAATTCAAGAGTATAATAATCCTTTCATCAATGTATTCATCAATATCATCTCATTAAACAACATTTTATTCAATTGACTATATGTTTGTGGCATTTAATCAATCACATGTTTAGTGCCATTAGCTATTTACTTACCTTCTCCTTCAAGCTATTAAGTTATGGATGCTCTTGGCTTATTTCCAATATTCTCTTCAATGCCTCGAGAACCTATTTCAATACACCAAATCAATCCATAATGGTAAAGTAAGATTTTCATCTTGTTATGCAAATATGCTCTACTAAAATATCATGAACTTGGTAGGTTGTTTCTATAATTACTTTTTCCTCACAAAACCAAATCGCCTAATTCTTTTTTTAAATTAAACTATACATATATGGGTACAACATATCCAAAATTTAGTCCAAATATGCACTACATAATTTATGGTCAATTTTGTAAATTTTCCCTGTTTCAATGTCATCTAAGTCTAAGTAAGTCTTATAGTCTTGGGTATATCTCAAATTGTACAAATCCAATTGTAAAAATGATTTACCAGAGCTTACAAAACACATAAAACAACATTTTTTTATGTTTTACGCATTATCTAATTCAGTCTATAAAGTCACAAAACAAATGACCAGTCTCAAAGTGAGCAGGTTTCAACACATTAAGAATCAGTCACAGTAATATCTCATTAACCATGATATATGTAGAAAAAAAATATTTTATAGGCATGTAGAATGGACATAAATATACCAATTTTAAGTTTGGAATATCATCAAATTCCCATTATATGGCCATCAAATTCTTGAAAAACAAAACTAAGAGATGAAACAAGTTTCATCAGGTTCAGGGTCAGTCACAATTAAAAAGGTATATCTCTTTCCACATAACAAAGTAAGCAAAACTGTTTTACAAGTACTTATAGGAGAAATAACCTTACAAATTTCATATTTTTCATTTTGTCTAAATCAGCAGATAAGGTCATCAAAATATATGAAAACAGCCAGACTAAGGTTATTTTGATTGGTTGTGAACCAACCCTAATGAAGGAGTCATAGTTCTTCACACACAACAACCTAAAAAAAATTGTCTTACATGAATTTAGATGGGAAATAAAGATACAAATTTTATGGTTTACACTTTCTCTAATTCCTCTTCTAGGGTTATGAAATCGTAGGTATAGAAATATGTTCTAACAACAAAACTAACACAATTAATTTTGTTTCTCTTTAATTTCAATTTTCATACATGAGATCTACCCCAAATACTCCATAATTCTTACTAACCATGCATGATTAACATGTCATGAGGGAGGAATTTCATGTTGGAAGAAGAAAAAATCACTTACCTCTTTTCTCATAACTAGAAAAGTTTAAGGGTCCTTCCTAGGCAACTCACTCTTCTCCTTCTTCTTCTTGTTCTTGTTCTTGTTCTTGTTCTTCTTCTTCTTATTCTTCTTCTTATTCTTCTTTCTTTCTTTCTTTCTTTCTTCCTTCCTTAGTTCTCTCTTTCTTCTGCTACCCCTCACATTTTGCCTCTCTAATATGCTCCTTAAGGAATAAAAATTCCATTTGTATACCTACCTTAATAAGATAAAATCATGGTGGCTTGTTCCTATTGGTTGAAAGCTTAATTTTCCTCTTTTAGTGCCCCTTATTCACTCCTTCATCACCTCTATCCATCTACTAAACCTCATATGCTCCTTATACTTTTAATAAGTTCTAAAATACCATTATTTAAAATGTTACAACACACACAAAGCATAAGACAATTTGCCACCCCAATATGCAAATATCATATTCATATTCAAATGCAATAATGTAAGTGTTATTTCCATGTGATGCATATATTCAAATATAACATAATTAAAATGTATATGATTTGGGTTGAGGATGTTATATATAGCCCTAGGCTCGCTAAGATATAGGCCTATCTATCTTGGGCAATTGTGTTTTCTTCTTTCTTCATGAGTGAGGATAGGCCCTACAATGTCGAATGGGACATCTAGAATTGGTGGGTGATAGTCAACTCATGGCCTTTGGAAGAACTAAGGCCAAATAGTGGGCATGATATTCTCTCTCCAAAAAATCTATATTTCCTAGCAGTGGATGAACCATTCTTGTATTACCTTGTCCTTGATGAGTTGTACTCTCTTCAACATTTTATCTCACTCAAGGTAATTATATTTGAAACCATATAACTTCTTAAAGGCAAGGATCTCTATAATGTGATGACCTTTAGATTTTGTTAGCATCCTCCATAGTAAAAAAACAAGTATTAGTTGGTAAAGGCTTTAAGAAATTTTGTAATGTAAGATTATCTTTGGTCAACTTATACATCTTAAACTTCATAATCTTAGTCCACTAGTCAGTGAAATCAGATGAAGTGCCATCTAAGATATCTCAATCATCCATTAAAAGAGATTCCTTTTGGTGTTCATTAATGGCCGAGATCATATGTAGGATATTCAAGTCTTTAATCTTGGGACACTCATAAAAGCCTTTACTCGTTGAAAGAATGCACTAGTAGTACAAGCACCAACTGTATGAGCCTAAATTGCCTGCTTATATAATGTGAGTTATACATCTCCTTCCTACACCTATTATTTTTATTTAGCTTAGAGGAACAAGGAAAGTGTAAGTCCCTAGCTATAAGACAATTGGCTTAATTTTAACACTAATCATTCACTTTGTCGCCCAACTTAAGGTCTCTAGTGCTAGCTTTTTTGTAGTGGAACCTTATTCATTCTAGTCCAAAGAGGGCTAGATGAAGCTGGTGATAAGGGTATTTGCAATCACCATTATGGAAGAAATTGAAGAAGAAAGAAAAGCTATCACCTAAGGGAGAAAATTATTTAACCCATTGGTCACAGTTTGGAATAGTGAAAGAGTGAGGCTGAGGTGTTCTTATGTTGAGCTCTAGGTAGTAGGCTAAGAGCCAAAACTGAACTATCTAGAGTGGGTGATCTATGGTGCCAAAAATTTCACGCTCATCACTAGAAAGAACCCATGGAGTCCCCTATAAATATGAGCAAGAATGAAAGCCCTGAGGTTAAATATTGATTGCGAGCTAGGGTTATGACCACGTTTAAGTATTATTTGGTAACTTTCTTAGAGGAGAAGCAAAAGATATACATAGAAAGCCAATAAAGTAAAAAGGTTGTGTTCACTCAAAGAAAGGGGTTGGTTTGTTTTTGGTTATTTCTTATTAAAGAGGTAAAGTCAGGGTTATCAAAATTAACATCAATCTCCTTGAGGTAAACTTCTAAGGCAGTAGAGACCTCTTGGCTGACTATTAGAATGTTAAATAATATAGTAAGATCATATAGGCTGATTGACGTCAAACCAAAGTAGAAAAGGAAATAGTTAACTGATCTTAACCAAGAAAAAAAAAAAAAAGGGCAACATGAAGGAAGGATTTGTGAATGGGAATATGGTTGAGTGAAAATTGGATAATATCATCAGTGTCTATGTCTACCTAGTGTTTAGAAAGACAAAGGCCATTTTGTTGAACCAAGGTATGTATTCTTGTTAAATTATTGTCTAAGTGTTAATGGGCCAAGACTTATCCCATAAACTATCCATTGCCCTACAAAACCGAAGGGGGGGAGGGTTCTCTACTAGTAAAGAATAAGTTTTTATCGTAAAATTCAACGAGATTATCAAAGGAAGGCCTTAAGACCATAAGTAGGAGTCGACGTCAAAGGTATCAATACTTGGTGGTTAATAGGAAGGTTGTCATTGTTATCCTTAAAGGCTTCGTATAGTTGCTTTGAAGTGGCTTCTTAGGCAGTTTTCTTATACTTCATCATTTATGAATGAGCAAGTAATAAGGATTGACTTTTGAAAGTAGAGGCTTAAGAGAGAGAACTTGAAGAAGTGGTAAGGGGACTTACTTTGAGAGCAGAGGTTCTAGAGAGAGAAGCTTTAGAGTTGACTAATAATAGAAATGTAAAAAATGACTTCTTCCTTGGTAAGAGTGAATACAAAATGTCTTGGGGGAAGCTTTGAATTTTGAATTTTACTTATGGCACCAAAATAGTTGAAGTGGCTAGCTGCCCTCCATATTCTGCTTTTTTAAATTCTACTTTTTTGCCTTTCAGGAACCTTCCTAAAAGGCCACATTATCAGCTATTATCAAGAAGGACAATTGCCTAAGTGTGGTGAAAGAAAAATGTTCTAAAAATTCGACTAAGATCGTTAGGCCAGTGATTTCCAAGTTAGCCTCAAAGAGATCCCTGGCGATTATCGTCCTAGTTATTCACTAACTTACAGTGTAGCACGAATGGTCGATTTGATCTTGGGCAAAGGATGTTATAGCTTTTGAAGGGGTAGCCTAATGGTCGAGTGTTGCTCAAAGGGTTTTAAGTACCCTAGCTATTTAGTTCGTAGGCAAGAGATTTTCTACATTCCAAGGGTGTACTCTAATGGTTGAACATTGGTCAAAGAACTCTGAAAAGCACCTTAGCTTTTTCCTGCTTAGGTGAGACATTTTTAGCAACTGAAGATATAGATGATGGATGAGCATCGCCCAAGAAGAAATTTTTGGGAAAATTTTGTAGGTGAATGATCCTTAGGTGAATAATGCCACCACTAAATGTGAAATGGTTGAGTGTCACCCAACACATCATTTAAAGGTCTTGGGTGAATAGGTTTAGGGCTCTAATTACGATCTCAACAATTTCCTTTGAGTTTATCGTTTTGGTGATGTTCATTTGGGCAATTTAGGCCTTTCTTATGATACAATTTTATAATTTGCCTTTAAGATTATAGAATTGTAAGAGGGCATTATTTACACCCAAATCTCATTCTAGACAACCATGTGAGCCTCAGTACAAGGATTGATTTCTAGGCTTGGTTTTGCCCTTAATAATGAGGTATTGGGCTCAGAAAATATAGCATACTATGGCCTTAGGTTCAACCCATAATATTGATAGAATATTTGTGTATATCTATAAGCTTGTTAGCATTATACTTGTATTAGAGTTGTTATGCTAATAGAAATCTTATATTATATCTGTACATAAGCAAGTGTAACATATAAAACAAAGGTTCCAAATTTTCACCAATAATATACTACATATTTTCTTCAAATTTATTTTCTCTTTTCTTCTTCTTTGCTCTTGCATTTCTTTAGTTGACTATTTATTTTGCCTAAATACCACTTGAGTTGACAATCTCATGCCTACACACTCATTCATATGATTGACGATTTCACCATCTATATATTAGGACCCAATTGATTCCGATTATTTGAATTTATTTGATTTAATTATAAGACGTAAAAATTTGTAAATTTACTCTTGAGTTTTTAGGAGTAACACCTTTCCAATTAACATAAGTGTTGTTAAGTGTAGCGTTTTGGTACATCAACAGTATCATCGCGCTTCAAGGCATTTTTTATTTTTTTAAATCCGTCAAAAATTTTAGCTTTAAAGAAAAAATTATTTATTTCCTAAACTATTTTAATGTTTAACTGAAGACAAAATTATCTAGTTAGAACTTTTGCAATTGGTAAAATTGCTGAAAATTTTGATTTCATTCCATAATAATAATAATAATTCAACAAGAATGGCTTTGGAAATTTTCGAGAAATAAGATACAATCGTATAATAAAGAAACAAATTGCTCAGGGCCTGCCCAAACAACTCTTAAATCTTCAATGCCCGTTCGAATCCATTTTTTATAATTTTTTATTAATTTTTTTATTGATTTCTTTGATTTTTTATATTTATAAATTTTAATATTAATTATTTACATACCAATTTAATAATAATTATATTAATTTTAAATATATAATATTATCATTTATTTGTTTATTCTCAATAAAGAGAACATCTTTTTCTAACCAAATACGAGATGACGAATTCATATAAATTGAAAAAGAGATACAAATTCAATACAAGAAAAATTCGACTTCGCAATTAAGGTTAGCAGAAATCAGTAAATAAATAATCATATTATAATAAGAAATAAAATAATATTTTACCTATTATTATTTTTTAGGTGTCTATATGCAAGACAATACAAAAATCACAAAAAATAATGAACAATATCCTACATTTTTTGCTTTGTAAAACAATTAATAATCACCAAGAGATCAATGATATATAGTTTCCTCATCCCAGATTTGCATCTTGTATCTGCACATAGGATAACTCTGCTTCCTATGCAACCACTGCACTATACAAAAACCGTGAAACCTATGCATGCACTCCATAGCACTACCTTCCTCTCCTTCCTCTATCTCCTCTTGACAAAACCCACAAACCTCTCCTTTTCCTTCTACCACCACACTCCTCAATCCCTTCAGCACCGGATCGATAACGCTACCACCCTCTACCAACAACGTTCCTAGTTGAACCATATACTTTAACTCCACCTCCTGCAGCACCACCTTGAACTCTCTATTCTCAGCCATTGCCCTCGACAGTGCCAGCTCGGTTTTCTTCCCTTCTAGTTTCACAAGCTGGATCTCGTCGGGATCGAGAAGTCTCTTGAACTTTCTTGGATTTTCGAGTGTATAGTAAAGATCCCAGTTGGTTGTTCTGTGAAGAATCTCTGCTACTTGCTTTGCTATCTCAAACTCACCCATGGTAGCCGCCATTGATTAATGAAGAAAACCCAAAGAACACAGAAACATAAAGCAAAGTAGTAATGTAATGGGTTTTAAGAAGGGTGGATTTGAATTCCTCTACTAGAAGAATTTGGATAGGTTGTTTCCCTTTGCCTATGATGACGATATTTTATTCCTTCTTTTTCCGTACGGTTTGTCCGTTGTTTCTTCGTCGGTGCAGTGTGGGTTTGACTAGTGTCCCAGCCGCCACGGCGCACGTGTTGACTGTGGTCCAAAGTCGGCGTAATTCGACTTAATGTGATCGACGGCAAGAACTGAGCGTCAAGTACAAAGCATAAACAATCGTTACGGACTATCCACGTGGAAACGTGTTTTCTGTTTCTCTGAAATTGCACGTGAATTTCACGTGTTTTACATGTACCATTTCACAGACTGAACTTGTAATTGGAATATAAAACTGAACTGAAGATTTGAATCAAATTAAACTGAGAATTGAAATTTTTTGAATTTTTTATTTGAAATAATATTGAAATTGATTTGAAATTATTTTTTAATTCAATTCATTCTCCTTTAACTGTAGATTAAATTACTTAAACTGAACCATTTCGAAATCAAATTTAGAAATTATATATATATATATGTTAAAAATTTTTGGGAGTTTAATAGATTTAATTTTTATGAGCTTTTGTCAATACCCTTATGGGCCCTCCCGACATTAAGCCCAATTCACTCCTTTTATACTTTTCTTTTTAACCACAATTCCATAATAATTAATAAAACTTAAATTCCTTCGGTCATAAGTTATCAGTAAAACCAGAACTTGCCGTTTAACGCTTTATTTTCACCAAGCAACAAATGGTGTCGCTTAATATCCCACACATTCTCTCTCTCTCTCTCTCTTTAAAGATTTGTGAAGTTAGATAAATATTTATATTTTGGCCTATTAACAAAAAAATTTAATATCTAATGACTCGAATCTTAATCAGGAATCAAATCATTCTACTATGCTTGGTCCTAATAAGTTAAATATAAAATTGGTTTTGCAAAATCTTCAAAAATTGAAATTGAAGAGGGATTTTTTATTTTAGTTCTACAATTTACACATTCCTCAAAAAAAAAAAAAAGCATAGAAATTTCATATCCTAATGAGTGGAATCTTAATGAGGGATCAAATCATTTCACCATTCATTGTCCTAATCAGAGAATTCTACAATCTACACTTTCCTCCAAAAAAAAAAAAAAAGAAATTTCATACCCTAATTAGTCGAATCTTAATGAGGGATCAAATCATTCTACCATTTATTGTCCTAATCAGTTTTTTTTTTTTTTTTTTTTTTTGCAAAATCTTCAAAAATTGAATTGAACAGCGATTTGATTTTCATTTTATTGAGCATGATTTTAGATTAGCACAAGTATAAGAGTATCCTATTAAGAAGGGTAATGAAATTCAAAGAGCTTACATTAAGGCTAATCCACAGTGTATGGTTTATAAATATCCAAAATCTGGGAAAAAAAAATGTCCTAATATTCAAGCATTATAGTTCAAATTATTTTCTTCATGGTTGGAATATTCTTCTAATAAAAATTTTGCATTTTATCGATCATATTATTTATTTCACTTATAAAATGGGCCTTCAGAATTAAATGTATTCACTATTAATGAATTTCGAACTCGAAAGAAAGTGAGAGATGATAAAAATTGTACATTCTCAACATCAAAATGCTAAAAAAGCATGCAAGGATCATCACATATTATGAATAGGTTCAACAGACTTATATCTCAATAAATTGCAGGTAACAGACTTTGATTAAAAGATTCAATTGATGTAATAAGGCGGCATGCATTTCAAGGATGAGTTTTAGAGGTCATAATGAGTCTAAAACATCAATAAATTGTGAAAATTTTCTTGAACCATTAGCACAATGACCAATTGAAAGTTGTTCATGTATAAATATCACTCGTTTGTAATTGATGAACTCCAAAGTGGAAACGGGCTTAATCAAATTGATATATTATGCAAGAGATACTCACTGAAGTTCTTAATTGAACACTGTTTCTAGCTTGATAAAGATGTTTTGTACAATGTGCAAAGTGTCATTAATTATCATTGAAGATGGAATTGCACTTGCTCAACATGTAGAAGCTGATGCAGTTTGTGAGGCATTAACTTCTTTTGAATTTCTTTTCCTTTTACATCTGATCAAAAAAATTTTAGAGATTTTTGATATGCTCTGTCAAGCTTTGCAACTTCAATTCCAAGATATTTTAAATGCAATGTATTTTGTTTCATTTTTAATACTCTCATTTAGGAATTGATGAGTGAAGTATGGAATGAATTACTTCCAAAAGTGAAACCTCTTTGGGAAGCAGTTAACATACCAATGCCAAGTAATATTTTTAAAACTGAATTGATGACTGAATCAAATTTGTGATCAATATCATTTCAAATTGCTCTATTTCAAACACTCCTGTAATATTTTTTATTTTATATTATATATATTTTGTTTAAATCAGGGCATCTAAATTCATATTCAACTGAACAAAAATCTAAATATAGTGGTAAGATATATATCTACAAAATGCCATAGGAGAAAAAAAAATATTCAAATAAGATGCTTAAATTATCATCATCATCATTGTCATCTTTCCTCGTATCATTGTCATTATTTGGTGATAGGTCTATATCTATAGCTAGTCTAGAAATAGGTAATCATGGATGCAGTGGTTAGTTCTAACTTATTTGATTTTTTTTTTTGGCATTTGATCTTTCAAAAAAATTCTAGAATTTTATATATCAAGTTGAAGACCAATAAGAATTATCTCCAGATTTCCCATTCTTTATCAACAAAAAGGGGCCAATCCTCCTTTCTTCAAAGATTATAAGAATGATTCTTAGAAAGAATGAAAATGAAGAAAATTCTAATAACTTTTCTATCTGAGAAACCACATGCAAACCTAAAATGACTAAAGCCACAATTTGTTATTTAGGAAAAGGAGAAAAGTAACAGATTTGAGTATAGTTGATTGACAGATGCGTTTGGACGCAAAAGCACTAAGTTTGAGCGTCCTTTTTTATTCCAATGTAAAGCACAAGGGATAGTTATTTTTTAAAGGAAAAGGAAAAAAAAATATACGATTTCAATTTTTCCATTTTCTACTAAATTTATCAAGTTTCATCCAATTTTTTCAATTGATTTTGAAGTACTCAAATCTGCCAGCCGACCGATTCTCAATTTTGGCCTCCAGGTAATTGTATTGTCCCATCTCATAATTTTCTTTTTTTTTAAAAAAATTTTCCATTCATTTTTCAATCCAAACACACTTTAAAACAGATGTGCATTAAACAAAAATAATGTGAATAAAAAGCAGCCACTAGAATGATATTTGAGTATGACCGTCAACTTGATCACCTCTTTTCGATGCCCAATCCATCAGCTGAGTGTCAAAAAAAGTAGGAAAATATACCCATTTCAAAATAAAAAAGATTATGGAAGTCCAGAACATCATCAATTTTATATTTAAATGAATCCAAGAATAAACCAAGAGAAAGCCCAGCCTTCCAATAATTAAATACGGTGATAAGGCTCCTAATATTGCTGAACAAGCGAAGAGAAGCCCCATACATGAGCGCTCCAATACCTTCCACCACTACTACAGCCAAGGCAGCAGATAGAATATCCCAATCACCTGTCTGACCAATAACGGTGGCAAAGGCGGTTGCGCAATAAAATCCCACCAAGAAAAAGAGTAATTTTATTGGGAGATTTTTCCTCATCTCTTGAATTCTTACGACTATCTTGGCCTGCAGAGCTTGGATGGCCATTACTAATCGTGTTCCACCACTAGTGCTGCTTGAAGAAGGATCCAGTCCCCTGCTATCTACGCTACTCCTAATCTGCCAAGCTATTCTCCTGCATGACTCAAACAGAATTAATTAATCCTGCCGTCAACCATATAGAAAGCTAAAATAAAATTATTAAGCAGAAAAAAATAATGATAAATCAAAACCAGGTTTTCATGCATTCCACAAAAATCATATCCTAAAATTTATAAGAAACAATGTGTATAAAATGTATATTTGTGAATTTCATGACACTTGATCATATTGGCCTTATGTTTTTCAAGTATACACGCATCATGAGGAACTACGGACGGACATACCAGGCATTTGAGGAACTACAGCACAGTCTAACAATATTCATCATAGCAACTCAAACACTACATCTCCATAAATGCATCAGACCAGATATCAGCATCTCATGACACATCCCTAGTAGCTAGTACCACAAGCTACAATAACCATCAATATTAAAGAGAACTGATACGATCATTTACCTAAAGTTGTCCCAATGTGGTTCAGCCAAACAAACAAAAGAGTATTGAGGAGAGAGTTTCTGGCCAAAAGTATAAGAAGCCTTACGAAAACATGCTGCAAAGTTCACTACTACAGCTCCAGCTGCCAAACATTCCTTAGATGGAAGCTTAGAATTTCTTGGGTAATTAGAGAATGTCATTATTGTTGCCATCAGCAGCAGATGCAGAAATTTGATACCTACAAGTTAAAACAAAGATCATATGACACACTAAAAATTACAATCAAAATACTATACTCCAAGTAGCAACTTAATATTGGAAATTTTGTTAGAGTATATACAATTAGGCTAGCTGCAAAGTGTGGCTTGAAGTTTGCATGTTATCACAGCAGTTCAATATCACTATGAAGCATCAAATTTATCCAAACTAGAAAATGATCGTCAGTTTTTACCCAATGTAAAGGAAAAAATTTAAAGAAAGACCATGTTGTGAATTTGATAATATGAAATTTAATTTCAGCTCCAAGCAACAAGAAATATAAGGGACTTTGAAGCAAGTTTACAAAATAAATTTTAGCATGGTCATTATATATAACTTTGTCTACAAAAAACGCATTCAGTAGGACACCCAAGCATCTTGATTCCTCACACCTTGACACTTTCTTTTATATATATTTCTGCTTTGTTAGATAAGCAATCTAATGCTATTGATTACTGCATGAAATGAGAAGAACAATGTATTACTCCCAAATGTTTATCCTAAGCTCACTTTTCCTTTTAGCTCATAAACGAGGCATCAATTTGTCATCACTCAGCGGTAGCAAGCTAAATGTAACCAATTCATCACAGTACCATAACTCTGAGTGCCAATTTGCTGTGAGAACTGTGAAGTGAATATCGCAACTCTATCTTTCTACATATATTATGCACTAGTTATGTACATCTAACAAGAATACCTCAAACCCCATGGTTTTGGAAAATTCACACTCTAAATATAAAACAGGTATTTGCTTCAAGCATATGATGTAGAAGTTGTGAGAGTACTATTTATAAATACATGCATATTTTATGACAGAAATTCAAAACTACACGTTATGCGACCACAACAAAGAGATGCTTACAGTTTGGGCAGCTTACCCAGTAGAAATACAAACTACCCTCAGACTGAATCCACCAAACATGATAGATTCCCTTCAACCAATAAAGAGAGATAGAGAATCAGCAATCAATCCTTAACACAACAAAAACATGGGCAAAGCAACCCTCAGATGCTTTATGAGAATCTATCCAGCACAAGATACACTACTTTATGAGAATCTATCCAGCACAAGATACACTGCTTTATGAGAATGGAAATTGTAGGTAGATACACTGCTTTATGAGAATGGAAATTGTAGGTGTAACCTAAAAGAATTTGAATTCCTTGCAACCACGATCAACTGATGGAGGGAGCAAGAAGCAAATGACTATATCAAATTCAGATAAGACAATATCCAGATGGTGAACCTTTACTCAAACCAATAAAAAGGGATAAAATAACTTTCTTATGGAAAGGAAGTAGAGCCCAAATGAGAGCCCCACAATATTAACAAAGTTCTATATCCTTTGCTTATTTTCTTTTTTTTTTTTTTTTAAATAAGTGAGGTGATAATAACAAAACTCATCCAAACATAAGTATAAAATTAATAGAGAAACAATGAAAGACAAGCAATCCAAACAAATCTTCAGAAAGCATTAACACAAAGAAGAGGTGATGTAGGCCAGCTTGTGGTTAGGCTATGAACAGTATATGTGAACAGTGCCATCAACAGGATTTTGTGAACTGTAACGTGAATGGTAGCAGCGAAATAACGGAGATTAAAGGTAGAAATTTGAGTGGTTTGGGAATCACTCCCAAGGTCCAAGAGAGTCGCATCCTAAAAAATTGTATTGAGTCACACAATTCTAAAGCAATAATTGGAAGAGATTTTTTTTTTTTTTTTTATTGAACCATCCTTAATAACTCATTACAAACCCTAAATATTTATAGGAAAACTATATGACCTACACTTATCCTAGTCCTTAATACATAAAGCAAGTAGAGACTAATACTAACTAGTAAATACTAAACCAATAAAACTCCTCATCAGGCAAAATAAAATAAAAACTCCTAAACAAATCTAGACCCCTATTCCAGCAAGTTGGAAATTACAGAAATACCTTTTGGATATTGAAAATTTAAATCTTAGACCAAATTCTAAATTTTTTGATTCTTTGAAATTTGTTTTTCTTGATATTTTCCTAGTCCGCATCATTCTCCCCTTGTGGAAAATTCGCACTTGAGTTTGAAATGCTTAAGAAGCAAAAATAGAAATGTGATGATCTTCCGTTCCACCTTCTTGATTTTTAGTAGCAATTGAAATACTTGAAACCTCCTTTTGAACTCATCTATGGACTCATTGGGAATAACAAAGTCCACTTTTTGAACACTAGCAATTGGCAACACAAATTCACTATTTTGAGAATCTTTCGTTACTTGAAAGACAAATTCACTCACTTTTTTCTCTTCCACATGTTGATGATCATCTTTCAAAGGCTCTTCTTGCTGCTTTTTTATTCTTCCTTTGCTTCAATTGGTTCTTCATGTTCAATGTCTTGGGCATGCGAATTTTGGAGCAGGTTTGAGGTTTTGTGTTTGAAGGACTTGATTTTCTGCCCCTTTTCCATGGCGATACTTGTTGCATGGGCTCTTTTAATAGCTGCAATGTTTGTTCTGCCACTTTTGCTCGTTGAGGAAGTATCTCTAGTTGTTCAACAGGCTTTACCATTTGGTGCCTTGAAATTCCTGTATGTAAATCTAGCTTTGGGACTTCCAGTTGCATGTTTTGAAGCTTTGCCTAATCAAACTGTAAATTTGCAAAAATTTCTTGTTGCTGGTTTTGGTCAATTGGCTGAAATTATTCTCTTGCAGCCAGTGCTTGTGGGAGAGTTTGATTATTTGCAACTTCAATTGTTTGATTTCCAAGGTTTGTAGGAAATCTTTTAAACAATTCTCTCATCATCTCCTCCATTGTTTTCATCCTAGCGTCCAACAAATTCAAACTATTATGCAAGTCATTGCTCAAGTTAGTGATGCTTGCTTCATGATCTTTTTTTGCCAACTTGAACTCTTGTTGAAAATATTCAACTTTTGAACTTAACTCAGCGTTTGTCACCATTATTGACGAAAATTTATCAACCAACTTCAAGGATCTTGAAGCTCTGATATTAAACTGATGTAGGACAGCTTGTAACCTGGGAACAGTAAATGTGAACAATAACATGAATGGTGGCAGCGAATAATAATGGAGATTGTAGGTAGAAATTGGAGTGGTTTGGGAATCACTTCTAAGGTCCAAGGGAGTCACGCCCTAGGAAATTGAATTGAGCATAGAATTCAAAAGCAATAATTGCAAGAAAATTTTTTTTTTATTGATTGAACTATCCTCAAACTTTTTACAAATCCTAAATATTTATAGGAAACTATAAGGCTTAGACTTATACTAATCCTTTTAAGTATTTGAATCATAAAGCAAATAAAGACCAATACTAACTAGGAAATAGAAAACCAATAAAAACTCCTAAATTATACTTAAAATAAAATAAAGATTCCTAAAGAAATCTAGACTCATATTCTAGCAAGTTAGAAATTACAGAAATAACTTTAAGTATTGAAATTGTAAATATTAGACCAAAATTCTAATTTTTTTTATTCTTCGAATTTTGCTTTTCTTGATATTTCCCTTGTCCACATCAAGAGGACATGAAATCCAGAACAAGTGCAGATAAATAACACCATCAAAAAGCAAGAGTTGCCTTGCTACATATAAACTAAAGGTAAATATTAGTAAACCTCCTCAATATCATCTAAGCTAATCATTTTGTAGCTAAAGCAATAAAATACATTCACAAGAAAATGTGAATCAAAAGCAATTATTAAATCAGTGAATATCCAGATCATTTTTCTTCAGAATGATGAAACCAAGAAAAGAAAATTATAGAATTCAATTGATATGAAATAATAAGTGTAAAAAGCTTCATTTACCTTGTCCGTTACTCTCTCCACCAAATACTGTTCTGCTCTCTCTTGTTCTGTTTTCTCCTGCACTATGTCTCTGCTATGCTATGCTCTTTTCTTTTTCACAACTGATAATAATATCGCGATTACAATTAAGGCTTCATGTCTCTATCCTTGGCCATGGCTAAGTCCCCTTTGGTTCCTTTAAACATGAAGCCCATTTTCTATGAATTATATTTGTTGTGGGTATGTAATACTATTATGAGTTATATTTTCAATTTATTATTGATATTATATTTACCACAAAAATCAAATAGGTATGGTTAATGTTACATTACTGTTACTATATAGAAAAAATAATAATGTACAGTACTGCTTTTTGTTATCTCACACAGCCCTAGAAAAAGTACCAATACTTATTCATTTTCTTCTTGTACATTAAAAATCAAGAGTGAGATAACAATTTCAAATAGCAATAGCTGAAGTTGTGTAAATTTTACAATATATGGGAAAAACATCCATGCATGTAAAAAGGAAAACAATCACAGAAGGAAAAAAAAAACCATCCATACATGTAAAAAGGAAAACAATCATAGAAGAAAAAAAATGTTTGAAGATAGTAATGTCAATTTAGTAAATACAAATTAAGCTGCAAGTAAGAACTACAAATAAACAAACTTAACAATTTTAGCAATTGACTATTTCAAAAGCCAAAAATATAAATGGTTAATCATACATGTCAATGTGTATTTCAGATAATAGATCTTACTCAGTGTGCTCACATTCTCTCAAAAGTAGAGAGGATATAGCAATTAAAATTAATTTAAAAGATCAACTATCTTTTCTTACAAGGTAAACTATGTTGAGTAATCTTCCAAAGCATGATTCACTATTATGCTAAGGCAATATGGGAGTGTAATTTGAAAAGCCAAAAATAGGAATAATTAATCATACATGTCAATGTGTATTTCAAATAATAGATCTTACTCAGTGTGCTCACATTCTCTCAAAAGTAAAGAGAATATAGCAATTACAATTAATTTAAAAGATCAAATATCTTTTCTTACAAGGTAAACTATATTGAGTAATCTTCCAAAGCATGATTCACCATTATGCTAAGGTAATATGGGAGTGTAATTAGAGGGAGTAGCTATACTACAAAGCACACACTTCAAATACTTAAATCAATCTTGCAAGAAAATGAGGGTTGTGAGGAGGATATTGTCCATCAAAATAAAACAAGATAAATGAAATGGAGAAATGAGGAGAACTGCATCAGGCGTGTTGTATAATCGCAAAATTTCACATAAACTAAAAGGAAAATTTTATCATATTGTGATAAGAACCACTATGATATACGAGAGTGAACATTAAGCAATAAATGTGTAACAAGTTGCGAAAATTAGCATGGCGTAGATGAAAATGCTAAGATAGATATGTTGTCATATTAGAATAGATAAAGTTCATAATAAATGTATCAGGGATAAAGTTGGAGTTGCTCTAATAGTGGACAAGTTGAGGAAATAAAGATTGAGGTGATTTGACTATGATAGCTGTAGGCCTTTAGATGTATCAATTAAAAAAGTATATTAAAGTAGACATAAGTAAAAAAAGGAGCCATGGACCAAAACTCACTTGGAGGGTAATTCAAAATGACTTAAAACTTTACATCTTTTCGAAGACACAACCCAAGATCTCTCCAAATGAAAAAAGCAAATTCATATAACCAACCCTAATTAAATTGGAATTAAGGCTTAGGTTACATTAGGTAAGACGTAAATGAACGAGAGTTAATAGTTACAAGAGTAATAATAAAAGTGTAACAGTTAGGGGAGGTAAAGAAGAAGAATAAAATGTTATAGGAGCAACAATTAACTATATTTGATACTCTTAACTGTATCTGGGACTATTAAAAATATAATATTGATATTACAATTATTTATATTTATTTCGTTAATATTATAAAAGTGTAACAGTTAGGAGAGGTAAAGAAGGAGAATAAAATGTTATAGGAGTAACAATTAACTATATTTGATACTCTTAACTATATCTGGGACTATTAAAAATATAATATTGATATTACAATTATTTATATTTATTTCGTTAATATTATTTAGGCTTTATTTGTTTCGTAGAAAAAGTTTTACAAAAAAAACATTTTTTGCAATTTCCTCTGTTTGATGCATTCAGGAAAATCGGTCAACGAAAAATATTACTTTGATCAAAGGGAAAACAAAGTCATTTTTTAAGAAAATGACTTCTCATTTTTTTACTTTAACAAACTCATTCCAATGAAAAACAAATCATATAAACACACGTATTTATTATCATTGGCCATCTTTGACCACCGACACCGTCACTAGTCATCGTCGATCAATGTAATCGTCAGTAATAAGTGGGGCTCACAAAAAAATTTCATTTTAATATATTTTTTCTTATATTAAATAATAAATAGTATAATATAAACATTTACGATCTAAATTTTGTTAATAATATTGTAAATAAAAAAAATTAATATTTTTTATAGTGTGTTCCAAACACTAGAAAATATATTACTCATAAAATATTTTATTTTTCTTAGATAAATTATTTTCCATAAAACAAATGTAGCCTTAATAATATTAATAATGATATGGTAATTATAATTATTTTCATAAGAATATTTTGATACCATTATAATATTTATATATTATAAATAATTACTATATCAGTAATATTTTTGTTAATATATTAATCACTTTTATAATAATCATATTATTACATTAATAATTTTGATATATTAGTAATAATTATTATACTAATATTACTATTTTAATAATATTTAGATTAATTTCATATTATTAATAATTGTTATATTAATAACATTTTATATTATTATATTAACAACATTTATTTATTTTTTATAATGTTTAATTTTATATTATTTATATCAATGCTAATAAAATATAACAAATTAATTTTTTTAATTTCTATCATCCTTTCATCATCTTTAAATTAAGAGGGAGGAAGTTAACAAAAATACCCCCTGCATGAAATTTGCACCAAACAAAGTGTATGAAAGTTAACAGCTAACCCTTTTAACTATTAACCTTCAATAATCCCCTACCAAACACTCCCTTAGTTGAGTTGAGTTATGACGTCAATTACAAATTTACAGCAAAAATGTTAATCCTTTAGCCATGAAAGATAGTTTATACCCATTTAATTTTTAGACAGAGATGTAACAAATTCATAACTAAAAACAAAAATGATATAATATTAGCCATAAATCTAACAAATTCATATGGGTACAAACTATAATGTGAATGGTGGAAGCAAATAATAATGGAGATTGTAAATAGAAATTTGAGTGGTTTGAGAATCACTTCCAAGGTCTAGCGTAGTCACACCCTAGGAAATCAAATAAAGACTAATGCTAAGTAGGAAATACTAAACTAAAAAAAACTTCTAAATTAGACTTAAAATAAAATAAAGATTCCTAAAGAAATTTAGAGTCCTATTCCAACAAGTTGGAAATTACTGAAATACCTTTTAGGTACCAAAATTTTAAATATTAGATCAAAATTCTAAATTTTTTTATTCTTTGCATTTTGCTTTTCTTGATACTTTCCTTGTTCGCATCAAGAGGACAGGAAATCCAAAACAAGTGCAGATAAATAACACCGCCAAAACAAGAGTTGCATTGGTACATACAAATTAAAGGTAAATATTGGTAAACCACCTCAATCTCGTCTAACCTAATCATTTTGCAACTAAAGCAATAAAATTCATTCACAAGAAAATATGAATCAAAAGCAATTGTTAAATCGTTGAGTAGCCATATCATTTTTCTTCATAATGATGAAACAAAGGAAAGAAAATTATAGAATTCAATTAATAAGAAATAATAAGTGCATAAAAAGCTTCATTTACCTCATCCACCACTCTCTCCACCAAATACTATTCTACTCTTTCTTGTTCCATTTTCTCTTGCTCTATGTCTCTACTATGATATCCTCTTTTCTTTTTTGACAACCTATAATAATATTGCAATTACAATTAAGGCTTCATGATGCTATCCTTGGCCATGGCTGAGTCTCCTTTGGTTCCTTTAAACATCAAGCCAATATTTTATGAACTCATATTTGTTGTGGGTAGGTAAAACTGTTACAAGCTATATTTTCAACTTATCATTGACATTATATTTACCGCAAAATCAAATATGTATGGTTAATGTTACCTTAGTGTTACTATATAGGAAAAATGATAAAGGATGGTACTACTTTTTGTTATCTTATACAGCCTAAAAAATGTACCATTACTTATTCATTTTCTTCTTGTACATTAAAAATCAAGATTGAAGTTTTGTAAATTTAGCATATATGGGAAAAACATTGATGCAAGTAAAAAGGAAAACAATCACAGGAGAACAACAAATTTAAAGATAGTAATGTAAATTTAGTAAACACAAATTAAGCTGCAAGTAAGAGTTACAAACAAAAAAACATAACAGTTTTAGCAATTGACTATTTGAAAAGCAAAAAATATGAATAGTTAATCATACATGTCAATGAGTATTTCAAATAACGGATCTTCTCAGTGTGCTCACATTCTCTCAAAACTAGAGAGGAGATAGCAATTAAAATTAATTTAAAAGATCAAATATCTTTTCTTTCCTAAAAGTAAACTACGTTGAATAATCTTCCAAAGCATGATTCAACATTATGCTAAAACAAATCCCTTTATATGCACATGAAATTGATTGAGAGATATGCTACAACATTCACCGTGTGTGGCTATAGACTCAACTACAGCTAAACGAGAAAGCATTCAAAGCTAAAAATTTTAGCTATTGTAACATTATCCATAACTTGCATAGCAAGAAATGGCATAGCTAAAAGTTTGCTATAGACTTTACACCATCCATAGCTAAGTAACAATAATTTTTGCTACTCAATTCTTTCTAATGAAGCCAGAGAACGTTAATCCTTTAGCCATGAAAGATAGTTTATACCCATATTTAATTTTTAGATATAGATGTAACAAATTCATAACTAAATAATTAAAGCTCTTGCCATAAATGAAGAAGGCAAATATGATTAGATATTAGCCATAAAACTAAGAACGCAAATATGATTAGATATTAGCCTTAAAACTAACAAATTCATGGCTAAAAATTAAAAACATTTGCCACAAACAAAGTAATATGGCAAATGTTATTACATGCCAGCTACAAATCAAACAAATTTATTTAGCCACGAAGTTAGATTATAACCATACTTAATTCTTTTCCTATGAAGCCAAAGCGTTTGCCATGAAAAAGATAAATTAGTCGCAAAAATGTTAATCCTTTGGCCATGAAAATTATTTTATACCCATATTTAATTTTTAGATATAGATGTAACAAATTCATAATTAAATAATGAAAGGCAAATATGATTAAATACTAGCCATAAATCCAAGAGATTCATAATTAAAAGTATTTGCCACAAACAAAGTATTGTGGCAAATATAACTGCATGCTAGCTACAATTTAAATAAACTTATACCCAAAACTTGACAACACTTGCAATAGGATATGGTGGCAATTGTGAATACATAATAAGTACCAACCTAAAATTTCATAAAACGCAATTCACAACCAACCCCCCCCCCTCCCTCTTTTTATTTTTTGGGCACAACCAGCCTTTCATTCTCGCCGGCAACAGACTCATCTCGTCTTCACCGACCTCACCTCTCACTCCCACCAACACCAAACAGCCCCCTAAAAAAATAAAAGATCTTACCTCACATAACATCCCTCTCTTTCCTTCAAAGTTCCTCACCCAAACAATCACTATCACCAACACAGCCAATGTCACCAATCACATCTGACACTATCCGTTACTAGGCAACAACTCCTATATCACACACGCTCCACAGACCCAAACACATGCCCACTAGCCTCACCAACCCTCTCACACGCCACAGCATAAATTACAGCAAACAAAAACGGGACCAAAAAAAAAAAAAGAGGAAGAAACTCACCCGAGGAGGAGGCTGACAGCGGAGGTCGGCGATCGGAACGGTGACAGTCACGATGACAAAGAGAAACCACTAACGGGCCAAAGAAGCAAAAGAAAGAGGAATCAGTAACGAAAACACAGAAAGGAAGAGGAGGAGATGAGAAATACCTTCTACAGTTAGTCTTGTTGTAGGCGGTAATTAGAGATACGTGGTGGTGGAGGAGGAAATCATGCAGAAAAATGAGAGCAAACAAAATAGGAAGAAGGGATGGCGGCTTCAAATGAGGGAAATAGATGGGCCTTTTATGGCTAGGGTCAAATCAATTCTAAAAAAAAAAAAAAGCTAGGATCAAATCCTTGTTTTCCTGTTCTTAAAAATTTAGAATAAGAAATCGATTATATTAGAAATTTATTTTAATTTTTGAAATGAACTTTATTTTCTCAAGAATATGAAGTGAATGTGTGGGGAAAGTATTCCAAAAATGAAACTTTTTTTGCCTTTTTTAATAATAATAATGTATCAGTATTCTGATAAATATAATAAAATTGATCGGTTGTGGTACTGTTTGATATTCAGTGATAATTTCATAATGTTTTTGAATTGTTTGGCCTTTTCTATAATTAAAGGTGCGGTGTCCTTTAAACAAATTTGTTTTCTTGTCTTTGCTCAGTCAAAACAGTGTTGTCTCTTAAAAGAGGCTCGGCATGTTTGAGCTATTCCTTTTTCCTTCTAAGATTTGTTGAATCATCCTTTGCCGCATATTTTTAAGGACCTCGAATTATCCTTTTGCACATATTTTCAAGGGCTTCTGTTGTTATAATAATAATGGAAACATATCTAAATATACACATGTTTTTATATGAATGGAATTTTATTGTATAAATACAATAAATAGAGTCGAATTAAATAAATAAATAAATGCGCACACACACACATATATATATATATATATATATATAATAAGTAAAAATTTACTCTTTATTTGATATATCATTTTAATTTTTTTTACTTATTATGACTTTAATTTTTATTTTTTAAAAAAGTTAAATAGTTTATCTTATTTTATATTTTAAAAAATTTTATTTTGTTTTATATATATTGATGTTAATTAAGATTGAAATACTCATGAATATTTAATGTTTACGTTTATTATTATATTTTTCTTTTTAATTTTTAAAACTTTTTCCACATTGTATAGAAAATTAAATATTTTATATTAGTAGGCGTGTATTATACAAAAAAAAGTTAATTTTTTTTTATGTATTGTATTTTACTTTAAACCCATTGACGGTATCGAATTGTGGGTTTGACTAAATACTAACTTATTGTTGGCCATAAAATGATTTAGCTATTTGGCAAAATACGTCCATATAATTCCACTTTGTTTCTGAGTTTGATGCCACCGAATGAAAATTGGGTTTTTTTTTTTTTTTTTTTTTCTGTCTCTCTCTTCTGATCCACAGTTGACCACGCTAAGCAAAGAGTTATCCATACCATATGAATACTTCGTCCATTTCGTGGTGATTCTATTTAATGTTGATGAATAATAATTAATAAACAACAAACATATCTAGATGTAGTTTGGAGCTAATTATACTATACTTGTCACCATTTTTCCCTTTTTTGTTGTCAAATATTTATATTATATACTTCCTCTATTTCATAATATATGTCATTTTATAAAAAAATTTTATTTTAATATAATTTTTTTATATTATTAATTTAATATTAATTATGTATTTTTAGAATTTATTCTTATAATTATATTATTTATTTTTTTAATTAAATATTTTTATCAATATTAATTTACAGTTTTAATTAAAAACAATTAAGAATGTATTAATTAAAATTATTTATAATGAATTATTATTTTAATTCAAATATATAATTTTAAAAAGATAAATATTATAAAACACAGAGAATATGTTATATTTAATTATTGTTTATATTACTTGTATTATATTTTGATTCTGTTGCTTTATTAAATGATATTTTGTTAGCCACGGCAGCGCGAGGGTGTCCTTACGTCGGTAGCTCCTCAATTCCCGGTCCGATAGCTAGTCAATTCCCGTTGATTTGCAGAGTAATTTTGTGGTTTCTATCAATTACGGGGGCATTTTGGTTTTTAGGGCTGTGGAAAGTCGATTTTTTCCTTTACGATATAAAACGGCGTCGTATGATAAGGGCATTGGCGTCTTTTCGAACCTGACGAGCGGGCAGCTGTCTGTTTGAGCAGTAGAAAGATTGTTTTGTCCTTTGGCTTGACGCAACCAAATGAGCAAAACGGCGTCGCATTGGAAGGTCAACGTCTTTACGGCGGCGAGGTACGACTACAGTGTATGTGAAATGATGAGTTTCCCCTGCGACTACCTTTTCTCCTCTTTGTTAAACGACGTCATCATATGTGGGATTGTGGTTTTGTTATCTTTTCTCTAGCCAGTTGGCTGCCGCCTCTTTTTGGTAAGGTTGTTTCCCTTATTTGCCCTTCCTCGTTTCAATCAAATAATATGGTATAATGGGATATAGGGTTATTTGGTGACTCTGTTGTGAATTGGGAGAGAAAATTCTTCATCTCCTGTGCCTCCTCATTCATTTATTTAGCTTTCTTCAAGCCCCAAATTTCTTTGAGTCAGTGTCCATTCTCTTCAAACTCTAAATGCTGTGGAAATTTATTTTCTTCTTTTAGATCCTGTTTCTATTGGGTTCTCACTTCTCATGATGGCACTTTCTTCATGTTTTCACTTTCATTTTTTGGGGTTCGAGATTTAGAGAGAAAATGATCCTCCTACCTTGCCTTTTAATTTCTTCCATTTGTCTCCAAACCCGAAATTTCTAGATTTTGTATTCATTCCCCTTCGCATACCAAATGTTTTAATCTTTAAAGTGCAAATTCATTGGTTTTCAGTTCTCATTGCGACGCTTTGTTCGTGTTTTCGCTGTCATTTTTGGTGGTTTGGGTCCATGCAAATCATTTTTCGATCTCTATTTTTGTTTTTTTTTTTACTCTAAATCATTTCCTACTTGAGTTTTATGATGATTTTCGCCTCCTTTTATTTTTCATTTGTTGAGATTGGCATTGGCTTCTTATATGGGTCTTCCGGTTCTGGGCATTGTTCGAAGAAGCAAAAAAAAAAAAAAAAATTTATAGATGTTTGTTGTATTTAATTTTTACATGAAATTGGGCATTTTGATTATGCGGCAGTTTGTTGTGGGGTTTTATTTGGGTTTAAATTTATTGGGCAATTGGGCATTTTGATTATGAAGTTGTTGTTCTTCCATAATGTGTAGGCGTAGGCAAAGCAATTGCATGGTTTGGGAGATATTTTTTCCTTCTTTTTTAATTTGTTTGCGTGCATTGGTACCTTTTATTTGGGTTTCATGGAATTGGCTTATTGATTCTTTTTTATTATAGACATTTTGTTGATTGTCTGTTTGGGTGAATATTTTGGTCTGTTTCTTATTAATTTCTTTTCACTGGATCGCATCACCTTATGTGATGGGTTATTTTTTTATCTGTCTTTTTTTTGTCTTATTATTTTAAAGTTAAACATATCGGGTTTTTCTTTTGGTGGGAAAGGGGTTGGTTTCACTGGAAATTGACACCTGTTACTGTTATCACATTTGTTGATCTGTCTTGGTATGGTGTCAAGATTATTATGATTGCTGCATTGTTATGTGGGAAGGTTGTCTCTTAGTTATTTTGTTCTTTTGATTGAATGTTTTTTAGTTTTTTGACGTCATAGTTTGATGAGCATCCTATATAGATTATTGTGATGATTCTGGGGTATCGGGTATATGTCTAACAGTGTCATTATTGGTTAGAGGGTCTTTTTGGTTTGTATTATGATATATCATAGCATGTATATTGCTGTACTATATATATGCTAAGTATTAATGTTATACCATATTTTAATTAAGCTTTCATGTATTTGGAGATAGAGTTTGAGGATATGTACAGGTTTGTTGAGTACCGAGAAGTATTTTATCTTCCTATACTTTTGGGTTTAATTGTTAAATTTTTATTAAAAATTTACGTGGGACTGATATTGTGGCACGGTATGGATGGAGCATCTGGGGTTTCTCCTCTCCTTATTGACATGTTCTTTCCTTGTGTGCGCGCGCGCGCGTGTCCGTGTGTGTGGAGAAAAAGCTTTTCCTATTAGCTTTAAATATCTATTATATATATAGCTGTTTGTCTTCTATTGCTCTTCTCCTATTACTAGTGTCTTGCTTTCTATTTTTTCTGCTTCTTTTTTTTAATAAACACCAGCCTTGCTTTCGATTCCTTTCCTTCAAGTATATCACAGTGCTAGCTATTTATTCTTCTTTCTTAGTGCATTTAAAATTCCCTGAAATCCACAGTTTTTAATTGTTTCTTATTGTTTACATCTTTCACTTACGATCCTATGTGTTCATTAATATTTTAAGTATTATCCATGCAGTTTCTGTTGATAGGAGTGTGTCTAAAATATATTTCTTATTTTTTAAAAGGATTGCATGGTGCTGATTTGTGTTTGCGTCCGTAGCATAGAACTAGCACCCATTTTTATGTGTTGATCTCTATTTTTATGCCTCTGATTTTCAGGTTTTAAAAACTTCTTCCAAACTATGATAATTATCAAGTTCTTTTCCACATTCTGCTATTTTGAAGTTTTATTTCTGGTGCATGCTATGTTTTCATGTTCGATTTGTTACTTTTGTCTTTATTTTTACATTTTGAGTTTATTGTTGATAGCAACCCAAATAAAAACCGATGCTTCTAAAGAATTATATATTCTTGGAAGCAATAAAATGATTTATATTTTTCAACAGTATTACTGTTTGCTTACTATTAATTGATATTTCTGTTTTAGATTAGCTGTTCTTCTTTCTTTAATTTAATATTCTACTAATATATTTTTCTTTATTTCTCTGTTTGTTATTGGTTATTGTGTTTAATACTTTTTAAATTTGTAAAAGTCATGTCTGTTTTATAACTGGTTCTTATTACTATTACGCCTACGTAAATATTAATGTTGTCAGTTATGCATCTGCTGCATGTGCTATGGGTATCCAATTGTAACTCTCTCTCTCTCTCTCTCTCTCTCTCTATATATATATATATAGAAGCATTGTGTAATGTTTGTGCATGTTTTTTTACATTGCATGCCACAAATATCTCTTTTTAAATGTTAGGATTCATTTATATATTTATAGGTTTTTTTAAAAAAATTTTTTAAGCATTTACTAGGATTAAATATTTTCCTGTGGTATGTTGTTGTTTTATAGTCTTCTTTCGTATGGTTACAACATTTCTGGATTTTATGTGAAAATTCATTTCTGTTTTTAAATTTAAAAATTCAAATTTGTGGCAACCCAAAAATAAAAATGTCTTCAATAAACTTTATGTTTTGTCAAGGATAGACATTTATTGGTTCTGGATTCTAGGAGCTATTATAATTTAGTTAATTGTATTTAAGATTTTTTTTTTCTTTTATTTGTTATATTTGTGTTTCATTCCTAATGTTTTCCCAATATTTTTTTTTCCCTTTTTTTGGGTTTGTCCACGACTCCTATCTTTGTGCTTCCTCCTTCATCTTCAGCAAGTAAAGTAAGTTTCTAACTATTAGAAAATTTTAAATTAGATATTATATTTACATCGGTATATACACACACGTGTAGAGATATTGTGCAATATGATTTTCTGTGTTTACTGATTTCTTTATTTGTTTAAATTTATTGTAGAATCCATATCGATTGTTGTTAGCTATAATTGATTTTTTTTTCCTCTGTATTATTGTCTAGCAGTTCAAATATTTCTCATCTCAACTGCAATTTAGTTCTTTTTTTTTTTCTCAATAGTTGAAGGTTTTATTTTAAATTTTTTATGTTGTTCAATGCCCTTCTTATGAGGCTTTTTTTTAAAAATTTTTTAAACTGGGATTGAAGACAGGCTGTTTCTATTTATTATTTGTTTCTTGATAGTTGAAGGTTTTATTTTAAGTTTATTATGTTGTTCAGTGCCTTTCTTATGAGACTTTTTTTAAAATTTTTTTTTTAACTGGGATTTGAAGACGGATTGTCTATTGAATATTAAGAGATATTTAATGAATATTTTGTGAAAGTTATTTTTTCCCTATTGATTTGTATTGATAAAAGATTATTACGACTTGCGCCGGACCCTTATAGTCTTTTTTTATGTTATAAAATGATTAATAAATTTGTAAATTTGATTTATGTAAATTGGAATATTTTATATGTATTTTTAATGCGAAAGTTGAAAAAAAAAAAAAAACTCTGATTTTTTACAAACCTAATTTATTTTTATCTAAATAATAAGATTATGTTTCTTACACTATCCTATTTTACTAGTGTTTGTTGAGAAGATAATATTGTATTTAATGTAATATATTAAATTTTGTGTTTGATATATATATATATATTAAGGAGATTTTTTTTTTTGTTGAATTTGTAAAATCTACATGCTCCTTCATTAACAAACTTTCCTATTTAAATCTTCGAATATAATTTATTTAAGTCAACTTAGACTGTTGGGGGACAAAATGAGCATGTCAGTTAACTACAAAACATGATTAATTATTACTTTCGAATTAAATTATATTTGGGACTGATTTGACTATATGTTTGATTTCAATTAATATCATTATTTCTATAATGAATGAAATGAATTTTCATATGTAGAATTTTATGAAATATAAATAGACTTTTTTTTTTACTAAATTATATTTATAGTTGCTTTATTAAGAAAATTTTGTTTATCTTAAGATATGGATTAGCTGTAATATATATATATATATATATATATATATATATATATATATATA